>NW_018922227.1:0-27742 GCF_002207925.1 Prunus avium | reverse complement strand
AGCTCTGAAGCATATCAAATCCAGAAGAGAAAACTGATAAATTTTCGTTACAAAAAAGGAATGTACAGTAAGAGCAAGAGGGGGAAGAGAAAAGATGTGGGGTGAACATATGCAGAATCTCTGGTTTTTTGCAAAGGAAAATACAGAGACAAAAAAAATTGCATATATATAATTTTCAGCTGATGTTAATTTAATAAATGAATAAAGAAAGGGAAAGATGATGGAGATACCTTGAACCCAAAAATGTTTATTTTGTTTTTGAGCTTTAATATAGTAGTTGTTGTGTTCTTATTTCTTCTTTTTTTACTTTTGTTTTTACTTTTCAGGGTACTAAGAATTTTTCTGATAGTGTTGGACTGTTGGTGGATTGAGCTGCTGTTGCAGATATCATAATGGTTTTCCCCATTGAATTTACTTAATCAGCCCTCAAATCCTGTCAAATTTTCAACCTAAGACCACTGAGTTATTGCAGAGCTTTTAGTTAGAATGACTGAAATACCCCTTCCTATTGCCAAATTTGCATTTCATTGGTTTGAGTAAGTGGTGCGTTTGTAATTTTGTAAAGCTAACTAGGAGTAATTTTTAGTTACCATATGTATTGATCGCTTAATTAGGAAACAAGAGTGTATTGTCATCACCATATAGTGAATTAGTAACACCATATAGCAATGTTTGATAATCGGTGACCTAATTACTTTAATGTACAAGATTTTCTCAAATTTGATAATTACTTATTTTAATGACAAGCCCTAAGCTTTTGGTCATTTTGATTCTTCCTCTACACTTTCTAGATTCTCTATACACTCATCTCATGTTAGGTGGCTAGCCTAACTAAAACTTTAATCATATTAAACTAAGAAATATTCATGACCTCAGAAAAATCATGAAGCTAATAGGGTTATAAAATTGGATATAGTTAGGTATAAATAATGGTAGCCTAAGACTCATCCAAATGGGTAAATCTCAGATTCCAAGTTCCCAACAACCCTACAAAACTCAATCTTGTTGTCTATCTTTTGTCTAATTAGCATGATTGAAGAAGAATGGGCTTTTAGATAAAATTGCAAGCTAGCTTTTGAATCTTCACAAAACATTCTTTGTTGACAATTTGATGCATACATTGTGCACAACCTGAAGACATTGTGTCTTTTTAAGGGCAAGAAAGATAAGTACATAGAATTGGTATAAAAAGTACAGCAACGCCAACTCAATCTCATGGTCTCACCCAATTGGTATTTGTTTACCTTTTCTGGTATAGAATATTGTTAGGGTTAATTACTCAAATGGTCCCCAAATTTGTACGCAATTTACATTTTGGGGCCTCAATTAAATTATTCGTTCAAATGGTCCATCAAGTCTATATTAATCGCTCCATTGGTCCGACAGTCTAATTTTCTATTAGATTTAACCAAATTTTAGGGTAAATAATGACCAATTTGCCCTCATATTTAACGGAAATATTGACAGAATGTAATGGTAGGACCATTGGAGCGAATAATAAAAAGTTGATGGATCATTTGAATGAATAATTTAATTGAGGCCCCAAAATGTAAATCGAATACAAGTTTGGGGACCATTTGAGTAATTAACCAATATTGTTATTGCTAATAGTGAAAGTCTTGTAAAGGCACATATCTTCTGGAGTTTTTTTTTTTTTTTTTTGGGTTGCTGGGAATATATGGTTTGAAATTGTAAATCAATATATCTATATATATATTATTATTTTTTTAGAAAAAAAATTCATTCATAAAACCAAAGATGTACAAATAGCGACATAATACAGTGGCCTTGTTAAAACCTTCCTAAGACAACTTCATGGGACAAACCTCAGGGGAGGAAAGAGTATTACACATGTCATTGACTAACAAGAGATTCCAATTTAGGTCACTTTGAACTATTACAGTAAAAGAACAAATCAAAAACGAAAACTAACACAAAGACCTCCGACGAGAACTGCAACTAGAGACCAACACAGTAGACCCACATGAGAGAACCGCAGAACATCCCAACTATCAAAAGAAGCCTTCTATGAGCAAAATCATAGTCCTTTGACACCCACACAAACTGCAAGACATACCATAGCACAAACTAGAAGAGAACAAGGAGGAGGAACACCGAAACAACATTAAAAGGACCCTTGAGAAGCACTCCACTTCAACTCATAACCTAACAAAGAAAACCTCCTATGACCAAACATGGTTCTTCAGTCGGCGCATAGTAGAGAAGAGCACCACATCCCAACAACTACCACTGGCGTCATTGCTGCCGCCGCCGTTGAAACAGAGACAAAACATCAGCTACCAAGTATCACAACTCTCTCGAGGAGAGACACAATCCAACGTCACTATTGTCGCCGCCACCAAGACAAAGACAATACCAGTCACCTAGAACACTGCAAAAATAACCAAACAAAACAAACAGACAAACAGACCTAGATCCAAACATATCTAAACTATATAGGGAAGGGAAGGGGAGGATAAGAGAGGATAGAAGGAAGGGAAAATATGGGAGAAAAAGAAGGGGAGATAGGGGTTTTGTTCTTGATAAAATTGCCTTAATCTGGAATAATGAAGGCGGTAGATAGGGGTTTTAGACAAGTAATTTTTTAGGTTGATTCTCTTCAGATTATGCTGGCTCAGGTAACTGGAGAAATTTACCCATATCCGTCATATTGCTAATTGAAATGGCTCCCTTTGTACTTTTTTTAGTTGTTCTAATAAAATCGCTTATTATAATAATAAAAAATAATAAAAAACCAATTGGCACAGGTTAATATAAATAAAGCAACTTTTATTAACAGAAAAAACCAGGATAGTGTAAAGTAGAAACTTTTTGTTCATATCCAGCACAAAAGAAACTTTGGGAGATTCCATAAACTGACCATATCATATGTTGCATTAGCTTTATATCACACTGAGATCATTAAATTTTTTTTTTATAAAAAAAAAAAACTGTTTTTGGGTGTTTGGGGAAGAAAGAGGCCAAGGAATTTAGTTATGGGAGCGAGAAAGATATTTTGTACATAAATTACAAAGATGTCCAAAAGGGTCAACTCAGTGTCGGAAATGGTTTTTTTTTCTTTTTTCTTTCTGTGGGTTAAAGAGGGAATGGCTTACTTTACTTTAATAATTGTAGCTCTGTGTTTTCAGGCTTTGAGGCTTTGACCGGAGAAAACCTATGTATTTCTGAACAAAGAAAAACAGACCAAAGCAAAGCATGTTGGGTCAAGTCCAGAAACTTCTTCACTTTCTTATCCTTGGTTTTTTTTTTTTTATAAAAAAAGTCAACTTTAGACCAATCAGGAAATAGCCATTTTTGGAGTAACAAATAAATATAAAAACTTTTGTATTATGACGAAACTGCCCCCAATTTCAAATTCATTTAAAATTATAATAAATAAAAAAGGGCCCAAGGGTGCTACAACAAAGTGCAAACAGTTTGGGTCATCGTGAAGAGATTGGTTGGGTTGGTCGGGCCATCATTGGGTTTGGGTTAGGTTTAGTTTTTTTCTGATTGGAAATTGGAACTGGGCCTTCGACAAAGCTTGTTGGTGGGCCATAACAATCCACCTCTTTTTCATTTGGGGATTGGGTTGGGGGTATGAAAATTACGTAGACCAAATGTCAGCGGTGTGTCTTGTTGCCAGCCCAGTATTTGTCGTTTACGTAACCTCGATAGACGACCCGTCGTTTGCACTATACATAAATGATCTGTCAAACCACCTCGATCTTAAGTGCAAACAATAAGAATTACACCCCCCAAATTCATACATTTTTCTGATTTGCACTTTACCGTTTGATGTGCTGGATTATATGGCTAAATATGATTCATAATCCTAGTCAAATGTTTAGTGGCCTAATTAAAAATAAACTGAATTGGATCGTGTCTATTTCTATTGGGGCAAAATGTGGTCAGATTACGAATCCCACTAAAACAACCTAATTGGAATTAAGTTAGATTGGATTATATCCAAACTTATACTAGAGCATGTGATATTATATTTTAGTTCATTCAACCCCGAGTACCAAATACATTATTGATTAATTATTATCATTTCTAATCCAATTATACTTCATAAGTTCAATCAAATCAGAGTCGCAAAACATAGAGATAAACAAAAATACTCTCTAATAAGCGTCATATATATATATATATGTATTTGTTGAAGAGAAAAGCAAAATTCCCACCAAAAAAAACCAAGAAGCAAAAGAAGAGAAAAAGTAACATAATTGGTCCCAAATTGATCATAAACAAAAAGAATAAGGTATAGCTATTGAGGTGTCTATCTCTTTCCCTCTAACATTCTCTTGGTCAGCAAAGTAAGAAGAAAAGAACAGGGAAATTATTTTTTTGACAAAACTGCTGATCCAGAAAGTACTTAATAATAATAAATAAATAAACTATGATATATATTTGGGAGATTGAATAATTTAAAAAGAGTAGGAAGAAGTCAAGAAAGGGTGGTCATTGAGAGGTCCTTCTCTTCTCTTCCGATGCTATGATATGATGCATAGTTTTTTATATCTATCTATAGCTTGCTTCTCCCAAGTGTGCTGTATATGCAAAAAAATGTGTCAGCTTGAGCTAAGCTGCTGCAAAAGCAACATGCCACTGAGATCCAAGTGGGCCCCAGTTCATCAAATGGAAGAAGAGAATTTCTCTTCTCTCTTCTCTCTGTGGGCCCTTCTGTATCAGATATTATATCGTCATCATCATCTCATAAAACTTCCAAGAATTGGAACAGTTTTATTTAACATCCCATAATTATTTGAAGCTATATACACACAATGAAACTTATTGCATGAGGCTACGGGCGGAGATGGCATGCATGCAGAAGCAGTGATATCAGTGCATTTGCATGCCATGTCATGCCAAGCTATACTTTCATAGATACGCCCAGCATCTAACTTTGAGTCTGAGTCATATGCATCATATATGCCCCCACAACAACACAACGCCAAATTCCCCATGCCTCGTCTATCTGCTGTTTTATTGCATACGCAATGTGACCTATATATATGGACCCAGTTCCTCCTAGCACTTAAATTACACTACATAATGCATATATAGTACTTATGGTCTATGTATATTGGATAATATTTTCACATGTCTTTTGTGTATTGGATGGTACATCAGCTATTTAGTGTACTCGGCATATGGAGGTGGGGAGTGATTGTGTTATTCACTTTTTTTACTTCGTTTTAAATTTATAATATTTATAAATTATACTTTTAATTTTTTTTGTGGGTAAAAAGTCCAATTTACCCCTAAAATTGGAGCATGTGTCATCCATGCGATTCAAATTAACGAAAAATTAGACGGTAGTACCGTTTTGATACCAAATGAAGAGTTGGAGGATGATTGAAACGAAAAATTTAATTAAAAGACTAAAATGATACTGGAGCAAAAATTGGGGGACCATTTCGGTCAAACCCCGTATGGTTCGATCATACTTACAGTTTAGCAACATACAATATTTAGGTTCATACTTATATTATTAAAGAAGAATGTATATTCTTGAATTTTAGAATGTTTATGAGATGCATTGAATTTTTATATGACACCACGTAATTGAATTTGATTGTTGATGCATTGTGAAGACCAACAGTTAAGAATCTCTAAAATGGATTTGAGAGGCTTGCACTAGCACAATTTATCTATTACTTCATTATATAAGAGCATCTGCAATGGTTGCTCAACAGTTCATTTCATTTTAGTTAATTTATTGAACTTTTTTAGTAGCTATTGAATTGAACTGCAGTTTCACTTTGCAGTGGTGCAGTTCAATAGCTTACACAATAAAAATTATATTTTTAAATGATTGAATAAAATAAAATGAATAAAGTTAATTATGATAAGAATTATACAATTAAAATGGTTTCAAAGAGATCTTTAAAAAGAGACCAATTTTGAATATATAAAAAAAATTAATAACAAAATTTTATTTGGTTGGTGACAATATTATATTAACACTTTTTTCTAAAGAACTGGAAGTTGAGATTAAATGAGAACACATCAGAGCACATCTCTTTCAGGTTATTGCATAACAAAATTGAATATGAATAAGCAAAAATAAAAAGTAAAAAGTAATGTTGTCCATGTGTCAACAAAAGAGAGGATGTAAAGTTATTATGGTGGACCAGCTTATTGAAATGAATTTCATTTCAGAGTTTATTTTGCTGACTTTTGAAATGAAATATTGATCTCTGAAATGAAATATTTATATCTAAAATGAACTTTACTACTACAAATCAAAAGTTCAATTTATTGAAATAAAATTGAAATGATACTCACCATCAGCGGCGGACTCAGGAATTTTTAAGCGGAATTTAGCAAAATGAAGTGTTTTCATTTCCCTTTGCCACGGCTATAAGAGCTAGTTGTAGTTGATGTGCAAAACAATGGACATAATATGCTTGAGGATATTCTCTCAAAATCTGTGATTTAAGACCATTGAGCTCACCTCTCATATTACTAGCACCATCATACCCCTGTCCTCGTAGCCTGGACATGCTCAAATTTGTTGAAGAAATCAACTGCTCAATTGCCTCTTTCAATTTGCTACTAGTCGTATCAAAGACATATTGGACACTCACAAACCTTTCAATTACTTGCCCTTTTTTGTTCACATAACGCAACACTACCGCCATTTGCTCTCTTATTGAAACATCACGTGATTCATCTACTAATATAGAAAATAATGCATCGTCCATATCACTAATAATTGCATCAATGGTTTCAACGGCACAAGAATTGACAAGCTCTTTTTGAATTTTAGGAGCAATATACTTGAGATTCTTTGGAGCGTTCTAAAAAACAACGACTTGAACTTTCTCATCATGATCGGCAAGAAATTGCAAAAGCTCCACATAATTACCCTTATTGCTAGATGTTTCGCTTTCATCATGGCAACAAAAAGGAAGACATTGTCGCAATAAATATCTAGTGCAATCAAGTGCGGCAGTTAATAGAATGCGATAATTAATACGAGCTTGGTCTATCTGCTTGATCACAATGGTTTCAACGTGTTGCTTCTGATTCATTAAATCTGTAAATGTTGTGTAGCTTTATTGTGAAGACTTCCAACTTGTCCAACATGGTCCCTAAAATTCTCAGGTCCCTTCCTCCAATTTTTAAACCCTTTTTCAATGAAGACATCACTTCCAGCCTTTTCTTGTTTATCAAAGTCGCATTTAAAAAGATAACAATGAAAACAAAATGCGGCATCTTTTTCTCTACTATACTCTAACAAAACAAATGAATCAAACCATTTCACAAGAAAACGTCAATTACTCTCACCCATAAGTGTTTGAGGCATGTCATTTTGGCTTTTAGGCTGACAAGGACCCCTTTGTAGATAGGCTCTTCGAATTTGTTCTCGAAAATTGGGATTATAATAAGTCATTGGAGGTCTAAGTCCCGGGTCTGTAGGAAGATTAGCCAATATTTCATCCAACTCAGTTACCTCCGATCGTTTTGGACTACCCGAATTATTCAAGGAAGGATGTGAAGTAGGCGGATTATTTGAAAGATGATTTGAACTAGCTGGATTATTTGAAGGAGGGTTGGAACTAGCCGGATTATTTGAAGGAGGGTTGGAGGTAAACAGATTATTTGGAGGATTTGAACTACCCGGATTATTTAAAGGAGGATTTAAACTCTTTCTTTGAAAGTACCGTTCCATAACTGTACAATTAATACAAGAGAGAGCTAAATAAGAAAAAAAAAATTTAAAAACAATAAATAAAATTGGCGTTTGCTTAAGAAAAAAAAAATGCATTCGACTTACTTTGGATTGGCGTACTCAAGAAGGAAAAAAAACGCAGGATTTTTGTGATGCACACACACTTCGATGAAATTGGATGATGTTAAATTGGTCTTTTATAAAGAGAATTCTCAATCCTACTTAATTAAGGAATTCCCAAAACCAAATTGAATAAAGAGAGAACTCCCAATTAAAACCTAATTAAGATAGGAATTCTAGAAGCCCTTTGAAAAGCCCACGAATTAAGCATCAGTTTTCATTTTTTCTTCTTTTTTTTATCTTTAAAAACCCTGGTCCAAAACGACGTCGTTTTGGCCAGGTTTTGTTTTGTTTTTTTAAAATTAAAAAAAAGAAGCCAGCAACGCCTTCTAAAAAGCGTGGTCCAAAACGACGTCGTTTTGGCCAAGACTTGTTAAAAAAAAAACAAGCACGCGCTGCCAGCAGCTGTGCAGCGCCCAGGTGGTTTGGGCATTTCATCGAACAGGTAGCCTGCGCCGTTGGTATGAAGTAGAGGTGCAACTCCAGCAGCTCTAATGGAATTTTCCGGCGATCGGAGGTGCAAGTGCACCTCCTTGCGCCTGCACAGGTCCGCCACTACTCACCATTGTAGATTCTCTAACAAACAGTTCTTTGCTAGACAAAATTCCAATGTTTTATTACATGATGAACTCTTTATATGGTTTTTTTTGGTAACAACTCTTTATATATGGTTTTACTAAAGTGTCAATATCATTGTCAATAACACAACACATTGATATGTTATGTCCTTACCTTACAAACAACATACATCTTACACAGAGAATTTCCAATTTAGCAAGAAAACATTTTTCTTTTTTTGCAATTGCAAATCATTTATACATCATGGGTAGGGACAATAAATTCTCAGCTTTTATCAGAGAGGGTAAGTGAATGTGAGAGAAAGGGCCAAGATGGGTGGGGGTCATGACATCAGGTGTGGAATGCAAAGAGGTAAGAAATGAATCTAACAAGAGATCAGATTCTGAGATACAGAGAGAGAGTGTGTGTGTGAAGGTGTTCAATCAACCATGCATTCTGTCCTTCCCAGTCCTCTCTCTTTCTCTCTCTGACTCTTGGCTCTGCTGCCTTCCTCTCTCTCTTTCTCTCTGCAAAATACGTCAGTAGCAGTACAGAGTAGAGAGAGAAAGAGATACACGGAAGAAAGCGTGACGTAAGTACTGAACACCGTAACGCGTGCTTGGAAGCGTGCGAAGTGGATTTCGAATTCAATGCCAAGACACAGAGAGCAAAAGAGAGAGAGATAGAGAGAGAGAGCTAGGCGCTAGCTTGCTTTTAACTCTCTGCTTGGACTTTTCCATCCCATCTATCCATATTCACCGCATTGTCTATATATGGCGGCAGAGAGAGAGAGAGAGAGAAGACACTGGATATTTATTTTGATGGTATTTGTATTTGAATATGTAATTTGATCTCATAATAAAAATTATATGTAAATAAATAAAATTTATTTAGGCATGCATGGGATGGGATGGGTTTGCAAATTGCATGGCAGTGCATCAGCTACAGAGGGTGCAGAGAGAAAGAGATGGAAGAAGGCAAAGGCAGAGCTGTCAATCGGGTTTTCTCTGAGCGCTTCGTACGATCCTCTCCTGTATATAATAACATCAATATGCATATGGTAAGAAGAGGGCTCAGAGCCCCATCATTTTCTCAATTATCAGATCCTCTTCAGTACGTGAGATTGGCCTTTTAACCTCTGCCCTTGTGTGTCGTATATATTATCTTTTGATGCAAACTGCTGCTGCCTAAAGATTGCTTAATCTAATTATTTGCCTTATAGTACATTGCATATTCGCGTACGACAACTTGTATACACGCTAATTATAGTACATTTGTTACAACTTGTGTGACATTACGTGACATGACGGTGTGACGATCGTCACGCCTGATTACTTGAAGTTTACAATCTACATATTTTCTGTCAGTATTTTCTTTAATGTAGTGTGGTCCAACATAATAAGCTTTAAGTAAAGGGTTACGTATCTCAAGATGGAAAACATGGAAACATGGATATCAAAAGTAAAATTATGGGAATCTTAAACAAATCATACAAAAAATATATATCAAGAAAATGAAGGTCTCTCAATCCCCTCACGCAAGTATTTAACATGAATTCAAGGCAGATGTAAGCGAAGGGATCAAAAGAGCAAAATCTGTGTGCTTGGAATTGAATTGCTTCTGAAAATTCAAAGCATTAATGGAATTTTGGTTTGGAAGACCGAGGACTTCATTTGATGATGTGACTGTGATGGAAAGTTGGCAGCTGCACAGTATTAACTTTTATTTTTTGGCAATTAAAATAAGAGGAGGCTGCAGCATTTGCTGCAAGTGTTATTAATTAGAATTTGAAAATCTTGCAATCTTTCTCTAAATGACCCAACTGAAAGGGCATGCACGTGTAAACCTACTTTTTACCAAAATTACGGCAGGAGTTTGAACAATCAACATTCAAGATTGTAGTTGTATTGGGTAATTATTATGTCTACACACAACACTAGGAATTTTCCAAAGTCTATATTTGTTTGTGGGTTCAAAGGCCAAACTTGACAAAGAAGTGAAAGTAAAAGAAAAGAAAATGGAGCTCATTCATTGAGCATATACCTACACGTTTGTAGACTGCCGAGAATGGACAAAGAGAGGCTATAAATATGAGAAAACGTGAAAGAAGTAAACAGACAGTGGCATGCATTCCACTACATGTTTTGTAAGATGGATATGTCTCTCATTATTATTCAATGGAGAGAGCCACATCATCAGCTCAGCATCAAAATGCACCGCATAGCAACATGTGCATATAAGCATGTCAACGAATATCATGTTTATTAATCCGTAATCGGAATCAAAATAAGGAGTTGGATTCCAATTACGGATTACTCATGTGTTTACTTCACATAAAGGAATAAAAAATGTAAGTGAGGTCCATACAAAATTAGGAATTAGAGGAATTGGACTCTTGGGTGGGAAGTACCAATTCCTAGATAACTAACCCATCAGGAATCCATTATTTTTACCAATTATATTCTCACACAATTTTAAAATTCCAAATTTGTCATCCACTTTAACTCAACAAGAAGAGCAATTTTTGTAATCAAACTTGTTTCAATTTCGATTCATAAGAATTTAGTAAACAACTTATAAGGAATTAGTATCATTCATACCCTGATTCCATATAGTTTAGTGAACAACTTCAATGAGAATATGAATTCTAACTCCTCCTCAATTCAGTTTATCCTTATCCGATTTACGGATTAGTAAAACATGACCTATATATTCAATTCGGCTTCTTAGTTTAAACCATAATTTATATTTCTCCTAATGTTGATAGAAATCTCAAATTCA
The DNA here is from genome assembly GCF_002207925.1 of Prunus avium. The sequence continues at coordinate 16,599 of NW_018922227.1, read as the reverse complement.
AAATTCATCTATTCCGCTGAAAAATTAAATAGTTAAATGCTCTAACCTATAATAATAAAAGTGAGCAAGTTTTATATTACGTTATGTGAGATGAGGCTAATCTTAGTCCATTCGTTTTAGGAGCTTACTAAGAGAAAAGCATAATCACCACATGAACATAGCTCTGTAAAACGATTTAGAGAGTACCATATGGGCACTTAAGATCATAAAAGAACATTTGTTCAACTAAGCTTATGTTCATCAAGCCAAACATGCTTATATCTCCTTATTGTATATCAGCTGACCCCAACATTGGAGTTAGATATACCAATGTGTTCTACCTAGTATGACCCTAAATTAAATAGTTCGATATGATATCAATAAGGTGTCGATATCATTATCAATAACGTCATTATCAATAACATGTTAATAAGGTATACGTAATCCACTAGTTGCACTTATTGCCAAAAGGTAAAGGGATCGATCAAAAATAAGAAACAAGAAATGTAAGGGTTTGAAAGATGACAATTCATGTACCAACAATCCCCATGAAACTGAGATAGAGGCAATGATCGATGATAGTGATGCTACATATGTTTAATTTGACTTGTAAGTAGAGCCTTGCATATTTGTCACGACTTGTGGAGCTAAAATACATTCTATTTATGAAATTGTTTGTACAAAGCTAAGGAACATACATGTGACGGAAAGGAAATCTAAAGCCCCCAAGCAAAATTGTTACATATACAAACCCAAAAAAGAAAAAAAAAGAAGAAAAAAAGAGGAGAAAATTGAAGCACAAGCCTTGCTAGCTAAAGGAAACGGGGTCTAACTGAGTGGAAAAGGGCATTGACTTACAGACCCAAAGTCTCAGGTTCAAATCTCTACGTCGGCATCATAGTTGTGTGTGAGAAAAATTCTCATCACCTTTAGTTTAAACTATCGCTTGTACTAAAAAAAAGGTTAAATAAAAATCATTATCCCCTGTAAACACCACTAACTCAGAGAATAACCTAATTTATCGCTTGTTTTTTTTTTCTTCCTTATTTTTTTTTTATACAACAAGTCAATATTGTCGAACATTATTTCAGAAGAATAATATGGGAATTACAAGAACTCCTCCAGTCTTTGTTTGTCTTCCAAAGTTGAGCAATGTCGTTGGCAATCTCAACAGCATCAGAGGCCGTTCCAAGAAGCCCTCTTCTTGTGAAGCCAACTGTGTAAAGTCCTTCGCTTCCTTTCCAGCAGTCAGGAAAGGGTGTTTTGGGCATGCCTTCTTTGGTGAAAAAATCACAACCCTGAAATTAAAATTAATTAATTAATTAAATAAAAACAAAATTAAATATGCATACTGCCTGAGAAGTAGCCATCATACATGAAGAGGCAAACCAAAATGCTAAAAAAACCCAACTTGTTTTATTCTTTTTTGCATGGAGAAAAGAAGGGTTTCATAGGTGTATGTGGCATGTGTCCAAGAAAGAAAGTGACAGGTGATGCAGAAAAAGATAGAAGTAAATACTAAATAAAAGTTGCAGCTGGGCATTGTCAAGCTTACCTTGAGCCAAGTAGGCACATTGCTTTTGTACCCAGTTGCTAAGATTATAGAATCAAACTCCTTTTCCTGTCCATTCATAAATCTGGCTCCATTTCTTGTTATCTCTTTTACACCTTCCACCACCACCTGCAATACCAACAAGTTAGCTATGAATCACAAACCATTCTTTTTGGTTACTTTTTTGGGTTGGTTAAAGGCTTAAAGCAAGTACCTTTATTTTGCCAGATTTTATCTGTGCCAATGCTCCTACATCAAGCACTGGGGTTTTTCCTGTGGCATTTTTGAGCTCAATTGGACCAGTTTTTGGCCTCCTGAGGCCTAATTGGTCTGTGTTGCCTAGGATGATTGTGGCCAGTAGCAAGAGGACCTTGTCAACAAGTTTCAACGGCAGCCATTTGAGAAGTGCCATTGCAATTCCAAAGGTTGAGAAACCAAACATCTCTCTTGGTAGAACATGAACCTGTGGCATCAAAATTGCAGACGTAAATCAACAAAACCCAGAAAAGACATTTATGCCGAAACAATGTAGAGAGAGTGGAGGCTTACAGTGTTTCTAACTACCATATGAGGATTTGCATTGTGTCTGCAGAGGTCTAGGCTGACTTCCATGCCAGAATTTCCACAGCCAACAACCAAAACCTTTTGGTTTTTGAAATCAGAGCCAGATTTGTAGAGACTGGTGTGAAGAATAGGGCCTTGAAATATCTCCATCCCACCAATTTCTGGTATAACAGGCTCAGCATTCTCACCTGTGGCCACAATAAGCCACTTGGAAATGTACTCAAAATCTTGAGTCTTAACCCTCCAAAACCCAGAATCAAACTCAGCGCTCTGAACAGCTTGGTTGAACTTGGGCTTGATTGAGAAGTGTGAAGCATAGGTTTCCATGTAGGAAATGAACTGGGATTTTGTTGGGTACTTCGGGAAATCTTCAGGGAAGCCCATGAGTGGAAGCTCACAGAATTGTTTGGGAAGGTGAAGCTTGAGGCGGTCGTAGGTCTTGTGCTGCCATAGAGAAGCTATGCAGTCACTTTTCTCAAGAATTAGTGAAGGGACGCCATGGTTGGAGAGGCAAGCAGCTGCTGCAAGACCAGATGGTCCTGCGCCTACAATGATAGGGCCTTGAACAAACCCACAATTTGATTGTTGTGGGTTTTCTTGTTGGTTTTCTTTACAAGAACCCATGTAGGAAAATCCCAAGAAAAGTGAAGGAAAGTGAAAGTAAGTGAAAAAGAGAGAGAGGGTTAAAGAGGGAAAGGGAAAGAAACCTTTGTGTTTCTTTTTACTCGCTCTGTTTTGAAGACTCTGTTAAGGCTCTGTTTCTTTCACTCTGTTTTGCTGAGGAAAAATAAAATCTTGCGGGGTAGATGGATGAGGTGGGAAGGAATTTAAAGAGGGTGGGATGAAGGGTTTAGGGAAGGTTCAATACAAAGCGAATCAGCGGTCTGATATGTCTGAGGACTGATGAGGACCTTTTAATGCATAGAAAACAGAGTAAGCAAATAAATAAATAAAAAAACCAGAGTTATTATGAGAAGTGAGAGGTAGAGAGAGAAACAGAGAGAATAAGAGAGAGAGAGAGAGAGAGAGGTGTAATGGAGGCGTGAAGGTTAAGAAAAAGGATTTGGTTCTCTTTCTCAAGGCTCCTTCTTCTCAGCTCTTCTGTGCAGAGTTTTTGGGAGGGTAGAAGTAGTAGTAGTAGTAGTAGGCAATGGGGCGAAGGGGGAGATATAAATACATTTATGTGGGCTTTTAATTTAAGTTGAATTTTGGAGCATTGGACATGTCCCACTCGCATTTTACAACATTGGTTTGTACCCTCTTCGGCCAGTTCTTGTTCGGCTAGCTGATTGAATTTAAACATGTAAATACCCATTGAGAATGACTAAAGATGGTGGGCAGGTACAAAGAAAGGGAGATGGAGATGGAGATTAAAAAAAGTGCATATTGATCATCTAGTATGTGAAGGAGAAAACATATAAACACTCTACTTTTGATGCAATATGAGATTAGATTGTTATCAAAGTTCATATGGCACAATAAATTGATTTAGATTCCATATGAGAATATTAGGGCGAACAAAACTCAAATCGGTCAGATCAATTTCTTCCAGTTTTTTAGACCCCGTTTCCATTGCCCCAAGTAAAAGAGTGTATGAATGAAGGACGCGCATGAGCAGCATGGTGTGAAATTGTGGATGCCATTGCCAAGTAAGCAAGGGAGTAGTTGTTGCACTGCAGGAAGCAGCGGTGAGAAATATTTGCTTGCATCAACAGCCGTCCGATCGCTTACTACTGCCTTTCTCGCGCCACGTGGCGTAATTCTTTCCGTCTAACTGCCGGGAAAGTAACAACACAAAAATGATATTCCAACATTTTGATGTTGATTGCATTTTAAAAAGTAATTTTACTAACAACTTGGAAGTGATTTGAGATTTGGACCCTTATGTAGTGGTTTAAAGCAGTACATTATAGTCATGTGCTTTTTTTGAAAAGAAGTTTAGGGGGAGATTGGCCACTCTCACCACCAGCGTCAGGGCAGACTCACAACCTCGAGCCGAAATGACTTACGCACATATGAGGATTGCTGGAAAGCGGAACTTAAACACTGATGGGGCTACACACAGTGAAGAGACCTTACCAATTGAACCAACCCTCATTGGCATAGTCATGTGCTTTTAATTACATAACCAAGTAAAAATTTTGTGTGAACCAATTCCATTTTTTTTTAAAATAAATTTTTTTAGTGGTAGACGTGGATTAGGTCAATTAACCACGACCCAAGTAAATTATAATAGTTTTAAAATAGTTTTGTACAATTTAAACTATCATTCATATAAAATAAAATGATAATCGTAACTAAAATATACATATGTGTACATGTACATAATTTTGTATTATTATAAGAATAAAAATAAAAATAAATTTAGTTATAGATGTGAATTAAGTCAATTAATCACGACCCAAGTAAATTAAAATAGTTTAATACAATTTAAATGATCGTTTGTATATAAAAGAAAAAAGAAAATCGTAACTAAAATATACATATGTGTACATGTAAATAATTTTGTACTATTATAACAATACTATTGTTTTTTGGTAATGGTATTTGTAATAATAAAAAAATACTTGTACTTTAGAAGGTAAACAGATGGCAGTCCTACAATTTTGTCTATTGATATAATTAACATGAAAAAGGAAAGTTTTGTTTTTTTTGGAAACTTGTTGTCTCTAATTATTTATTTTGGTAACTGAGTTATTATATTTAAAAGAAGAAGAGGCTCCAAGGGAGGAACCCTTTCCTCGACATTGGGAATAAAATGAGTAGAGTCATGAGTGGTTTGGTATCTGTTATGTATTGATGTGAAGTTGTTGTCATGTAAAAATGTTGCTTGAAAAAGTTCATAATACAGATAAAAGATAGGAAACCCGACCGAAAATCTCAAAATAACAACATTTATATTTTGTCTTTGGACGCCAAAAGATATACATGCTGTCATTTGTTCCCTACCCTCTTGTTCTTTTGCTGCCTAGCATGCCACCTTTTTGTAATCACAATTAAATTAAAAGTTGACTAAAACTCTTTTGTCACATATAGTTTGATTTTATTATTTATTTATTGGAAGAAGGTAGTGAGTTAGGCAGTTAACTTCATCTGTATCTGGTTTGATTTTATTAATTATATATTGAAAGAAGGTAGTGAATTAGGTAGTAACTTGATCTGTATGATAAGAGAACACGTAAATTCTTTTTTTTCACCAGCACAATAGGTATCGTAAAATTATTTGAGTAATTAATCACGTCGACTATCGTAATGTATCGTAAAATAAAAAAACATATATAATTAAAAAAAAAAATTGATAAATACCACGAGGTGTCCCCACATAACACATTACGATTGCATGAAATCCTAGCTAACGCACCATCTAATTAAGACAATTAATGCCGATCTGTACTTGTCGAAAGTTGGCGAGGCATCAAAGGACAAGAAGAAGAATATATGTTTAGGGGTCAATGAGGAAATAAGATCCCAATTACCTCAATGCATGATGGTGTTTGGATTCGAGGATCTAGGGGAGCTCGAATGGATTCAATTTAGAATGAAATGCACAATCTAGGCTAGAGAAATAAAATCTAGGGCAAATATCTTTATTCTTCATGGAATATGCACTTAGTTGGAGCGCATTAATTTCAGTTGCTAGCCATGGCCTACTATTTATCATATTAATTTGTCTTTCTTCAATCTTTACACCTGTTGATTTCTAGTTAAAGCACTAGGCAAGCAGGGCAGCTTGGAGTTTTGCAAAATGGGGACAATTTGCTGACCTCAGCTGAATCCACATATAATTTTATTTCTTTAAGTTCGATCTAATCTTCTAGCCCAAAGAAGGAAATTTCTTTTTTTATAACAGAGATAGCAATGTTTTGCTATATCCATTGTTATTAATCGAGCTCGAGATAGCAAAAAGTGTTATTCCCATAGTATGCGAGTTTTTCTATAAAAAAAAAAAAGATTAAGCTAATGATTACATAATCCAAAATACCCTAAGTTGGCTAATGAATATCTGATTATTAGTTTCTGACTTATTATAAACCCTGATGTAACATAAAGAACGAATTAATGCAGGTAGGCGTTCCTGTAAAGTAGATTCTTGTCTACAATATTATGATGACAAAGGATCTAAGTATACTATGGAACTTCCATCACATTCAAAAACGTGCTTCAACTTAAAATAAGAGTAATATTATGACGGACCAAGCGACATATAGTATTTTTAAGCGACGTGTCATGCACATTTGGAAAGATGAAATGTATTTCAACAAATTCTAAAACAATTTGATAGATATGCTGACATAAAATGATAATCATGTTAAGAAGAAGAACTCTTTCTCCATATGTAATTTTGAACAACTTTTTCATATATAGGTTGTGTATTATATACCGTTTAGTTAGATCGAAAGCAACGTTCACACACATGTCTTTTGCTAGTTTGAAATAGATAGTACGTTCAAAGTTCGGAGAGACCTTCCTCGTTTAACGACTTTCATTGAAGCATAAAATCCTGAACAATTTCGGTCCCCACCCCACTGTACTACTCTCTCTCTCTCTCTCTTCACAGTTGGGGTTGACAACTAAAATGTTGATGAGCCCCATCTCTGCATTTAGGACATCTCTCTCTCTCGTGATAATTTATCAGAGAACTCGATAGAGTTGATTTGTAAATTATGAGAAGTTGTTTTCAAGAGCGTGCATGAGCAAGATGCCCTTCACACAAGTCCCAATTTATGAAGTGCTAACCACTCATTTTGACGCACACGCACCCCACAATTTGCCTTATTAATATTGATTTGTAATCATAAGGTAATATCAACCGAAATGAACAAACAAACACACAAAATATATATTTTTTCCTCCAAGTCATTTATACTTAACTAATTTATTTATTTTCCAAGTCATTTGTTATTTCACCCAAAAAAAAAAAATGTACTTGCGAAATTATCTTTTTGCCTGAATTAGTTTTGGGGAAGAAGAATGTACGACCATCGTAGATGCCATGCCAGGGTCAAGTTTGCGTCATGGCTCGAGGTTTTTTCTGTTTTTTTTTTTGGGTCTGATGTCACGTGACCTATACATACCGTCAACCCTGGCAGTCACGTGGCACTTGGACAGTAAAATCTCTCGCCAATGCAAACGTTGGTCATGCTGACCGAAAAGACCAAAACGACCCTGACAACTTTTGACACTGATATGATGGCAATGGTTCAGACATAACGTTAAAGACTGAAGTGACCCCAGCATTTGTATAAGGATCAGTGCAGTATGATTTGATGGTCGAGGGCATTCTCGTCATTAAGGCTCTTTACCACGTGTCACCAACCCGTTTGTTTTATTCCCTGTTTTGGAAAGATTTGACCGAAGTTTTATGCTTCGACGTCGATCTTTGTGTAAAAACCCACGCTTGAATCTGGTCCGTCGGATGGGTCTCGAAAGATGCATCACACGCGCTCCAAAGCCAATCCAACGGCTGGGAGTTGATCAAGAAGTACTATTGACTTGTGCCTTTTTCACTGACAGATGCTTGATTGCTTCGTTAATCAAACAGTCTCTAGTATTAATGAGATGGATTTTGTAGGTAGATTTCTTATCTGCTCCAAAGATGATCTCAGGATGAATTTGACCTTTTCTATTGAAGATGTAAAGGTTGATTTTGTGTGTTGTAATTTCAATTATATTATAATTACTTTTTTATTTTTGGGTTTATATTGTGTGAATTTAATTGTATCTTTTTTATAATTTTTTTTTCTTTTTCTTATGTATTTAAATTGAACTCCCACAACCTGGAGAGATTATAGAATACTACGGTACGACCACGTGGTACATCTTGCACACGTGTTATAATATAAGTAGATATTTATAGATACTATTCCCTAAAATGGGGAAAATAAATCTTGTCGTTCACCTATATTATAACACGTGGACAAAATGTACCACGTAACCGTACTACGGTAGTATTCTATAATTTCTCTACAAGTTGCTATAGTTTCAACGTTTTAATAAACAAATTTTTTTGATGAATAACTGATGATATTTTATAAATTTTATTTTGAGTTTAGTCAAGCATTTAGTAGGATGATTTTGTGTTGGTCCTACACTGTTTAACAATGGAGTGAGAAAAATTTGTGAAGGAGTTCATAAGGAGAATCCGGAGGAAAATTTGGTGTACTGATATGAAGTTTATGATTTGAAATGATATAACTAATCATGTAAAGAAGTCAATAACAATCAAATCCTTATTCAATTTTAATATTAAATAAGACCAATAACGTTTCACCATATTAGCTAGGAGATTTTACTTTTTGACAGACTAGTGGTTTGTTCTTTGTTTTTGTGTTTGTTTCCGGGAAGCGATAATTTATACATGAAGTCAAAATAACTGAGTCAGTGGCAAAGAAGATGAGTTTATGGGGTTATGATTATGCAGTAATGAAGCACAAAAAAGAAAAAGAAAAAAGAGAACCTTATGAGACTATACAACATATAATTAAGGAAGTAACTATTTATATTTATCTGTCTCTTCATGTGATCAATCACGTGAGTGACGTTTCTCTTTACACATGTATACGAAGTGTAAAGCCATGCATTAAAATACATATCCTACTAGCTCTTTTCATTCATAACGAATTGATTTTGAGTTGGATCATCATAGCTTGCTAGGCTAATTGTTGGTTCTGGAATGAATGCCTCCTAACTTTAACAATATTGAAAATGAGTAAAAAGCATTGAGAATATACGATATTTACCTTATTTTTCTTAAACCAAGTTTTAAATTTATTTTTTAAGTTTTGGCTCGTAAGGATCTTGGTGAGTTGTACAAAATCCAAGTGTAGAAATTTGATAGCGATGTTAAGATATCCAGTGTTCTTGGATTTCATGTTCTTACTGTCAAACATACAAGCAATTTGTAGACACTTGTAGTAGTAAATGGCCGGCACTGGCATCGGCTTCTAGCAAAAAAAAAAAGGCTGTAAAAGCTCTGCACCATTATGCATAAGTTTCGTCAGGACGATCATGGCCGCGTGATTACTTCATGTGTTGCTCTAACGCTATGGCCCCATCTCCACTGTTTGGCAACCAAGAAAATTATGGAGTAATATAATTGACATGAGAGGAATATACTCTCTCTCTCTCTCTCTCTCTCTCTCTCTCTCTCTCTCTCTCTCTCTCTTGTAGATGTAGGGTTTGAGCAGTCGAGGGCTACGACACCAGTTCCAGCCTCGAAAGTGGGATATATGCATGTTATATGGGAATCCATGAAACTGTAGGTGACCCCAGTACGTAGGTCCATAATTCCATTTCCATAATGATTCACCAAATATTGACAGCAGGACAGAATATATATCTGATTGCACTTTTCAGTTAATATCTATTCTTTCTTCTAGTAATCATCCATATTTACTCAACTTGTCTAGCTTTATAAGAGAGAGGAAACTGCATTTCTGCAAGTGCAACAATATGCATTTGCATTACAAGGGAGATATTTGTTTTATTATTGCCTATTGATTCTTGATATGCCATTTATTTCCTCGTAACCATTCGCTGATTCGGGTGCCAGTCGAATCCAAGATATATGCTGAATATCGATTAGGCTATAAGATCAACAAGTTTCAAGAACAACAAAGGTATGCCATTTCAGAAACATAAAACAACGAAAACATTTTCGAAATGAATGTTACTCTCAGAGTTGTCATTGTGAACTTTTCAGAATGAAATAAGAAGATGTTTCTAATTTGGTTAATGAATGTACATGGATGCTTCAATAGAAGAAACATTTTTTGTGCATATGACTCCAAGTTTCCTTTCGGTTTGTTAAGAGGGGATATCAATTTTTGTAAGTTCTTGTATTTGGTACTATATGAAATTTGATCATATGTAGATGATACCTTATCTTTTAATCGTTAGATCAATTTGATTAGCCATTGAATCAAATTGGTTAGTTTGATCCAACAGTTACGAGATAAACCCTCATCTAGGGGCCTTAGATAAGACCCTAACTAGAGAATGACTCCATATATAACACTCGCACTACAAAATTTCGCATCATATAGGCTATACCTAGCTAGAGGAAGTCATCATTCCCCATTGAATTACACAAGGGCCATGAAATATCAATTGTGGACAGATCACATATAAAGCCAAGAAAGAAAGAAAAAGAGGAGCAAAGCCAAACCTAGCTACGAGCTAAAACCTAGTCTGTGTTGTCTACAACAAAATGATACGCATGCAGGTAGCTATCTTATGCCAAATCTAGCTTGGATTCATCATGTTGAAATTTCAACCCAAATTTTCATGTGATATCAAAGTTTTCTATTTGGACTGGTCCGCAGCTTTCTTACTAAAGCAAAAATAATTCACCAAGACAAAAATATTTACTATAGATATATAATTGCCGGCCGACACAACCTTAGCTAAGTTGGTTAGGGCGGATGTGCTTCCCACTATGCACTCAAGTTCGAATCTCCCTTTTCATAATTTAGTTTAAATTTAAATCAAATATCGTTTGTACTAAAAAATATATATATAACTGCCCAAATTGTGACTTCTTCCTAAGCCCAAATTTAATTGGAAAAGGTCCAGCAATAGTATTGATATTGCAAGAATTCTAAAGTGAGGGTTTTATATATGGTCCTTAAGTGAAGTCGTATCTCTTAACCGTTAGATTAAATTAGTTAGTCGTTAGATCAAGTTAGTTAGTCATTGATATTGACCCATTACATTGGAACCCGTTAGATTAAATGTTTATTCAAGATTGTTTGCTTTTTAGTTAAGCAATAGCAACCTATCTGTTAGCCCAACTGAAGTGAAGCCGATTTCAAGGCCCAAATTGTCTTCCCAAAAGAGAATGATCACTACTTAAACTCGATCAACTACAAGTTTTTATCCCAAAATCGTTTACTTGGTTTGGCTGACATAATTAAGGAAAAAAAGGTCAAGAAATACTACACCATGTTGTAAATTCATTGATTGTGGATGACCACCATAATATCACTCATAATACCTACTATAAAACACATCATAATATCATTGTAATCTATGCACTAAGGATTGTAGTACATTTATGAGTTGTAATTATGTTTTTGTAACCTACCAGTAATGGGTGGTGAATGTTTGTCTATTCCCGAAGCCTATAAATAGCAAAGATAAATGATATACAAGTTCATAGAACAAAATCTCTGTCTTTCTCTTCCTCTTATTGCTCTATCCAATTCCCTCTAGTTTTATAACACACCATTTATTAGATACTCACCACAAATTAAAATATTATTGAAATTGCACCTTTCATACGTTCAAAATTTATAAAGAGTAATGCTAGGCTTACACGACAACATAAGCGATTAGATGTGGTCAGCAGGGGCGGTGAAATCTTAAAAATTATTCTTGCCTCAACTCAATAACTGCCCTCTCACTATTTCAACGCTAATTTACACACGGGAAGCCACACATGTACAAAGCATTAATTCAATAAGGTTTCCTCAAGCACTTATTCATTACTTCCTATAATTATTCTACTAATCACCTCCATTAACCTAAACACTCAATTAGTTTTTGCTCAGCCACGTTACCTGTCCAAGTCCTGTTTTCCCAACAAAAGCAACTACACCACCAACAGCACTTACCACACAAACCTCAACAGCCTTCTATCAGCCTTCCTCCTCTCCAATACGGTAACGGCCACAGCTTCTACAGCTCCTCATCCGCCCAAAACCACGTTGAAAGAGTCTATGCAATAGGGCTCTGCAGAGGAGACATTAACTCCGATGCTTGAGGTAGTTGCCTCAGTAACTCTACAATTTCCATCGCACAAGCCTGCCCTAACCAAAAGGGACAGTTCTATGGCGGGACTATTGCATGCTACGCTACTCAAACCGCTCCATACGTGGCTTCATGGAAGCCGGTCCGATTTTCTATACCACGAGGCTCCGGCAACGTGTCGTCATCTGACGTGGGAGGGTTCAACCTGATAAACATGGCAGAAAAAGAGACTTAGGTTTTGAGTTTTAGTGAGAGAAAGTTGAAGAGAGAGAAGCTCTGTATATTTCTTTCTGAAAAATCTTATACATCCCAAATTAATTTTAAGCAGAGCTTAAGCTTAACCTTATATAGCTAACTAACATGACTTCTCCTCTAAGTAAACTATAATAACATACACGTGTATTCATGTGGACTAAACACTAATAAGCACGTGAACAATCCAGTTCACTTTAAACACCTCAGCAGCAGCACTGTTAACACAACCGGCAGCTCATGACCCTGCTGGAAAGACTGAGAGGTGAAGCATTGGTTTGGCCGCGGCTACTAGAAAAAAAAGCTGTAAAAGCCCTGCACTGCACCATTATATATAAGGTTCGTCAGGACGATCATGGCCGCGTGGTTACTATATGCGTTGTTCAAACACTATGGCCCCATCTCAACTGTTTGGCAACCAAGAAAATTATGAGACTCTCTGACTCTATATGTAATATATATAATTGACATGAGACGAATATACTCTCTCTGTGTGTAGGGTTTTGAGCAGTTCAGGGCTACGACGCAAGTTGCAGCCTTGCAAGTGGGATGTGCATGGTTTATGGCAATCCATAGATGACCACACCCCCACCCAGTAGGTCCATAATTCCATTTCCATGATTCAAATATTGGATACAGCAGGCCAGAATATATATATATCTCATTGCGCTTTTCTGTTAATATCTTTTCTTTCTTCTAGCAATCATCTATATGTGCTCAACTTGTCTAGCTTTATACGAGGGAAGAGACTGCATGTCTGCAATGTTTTATTATTGCGTTGTCAGTTGTTCTTGGTACCATTATTTTATCGTAACTAATATTAGTTGATTTGGGTGCCGATCGAATCCAAAATATATGCTGATCTTTTTTTTTTTTTTTGGGTCTAAATCATGAGGTGGTCCTGGATGGGCCCCAACTATGGGTGGCATCTTTAAGCCTTAACCACAACCCAGACTAATCCCCACTCACACCGGGTCGGCCCGTAAGGGGTAAAGTATTGGCCAAAGTGGTGACTCCGTACGAGAGCAGGGATCGAACCCTTGACCTCTCTTAAGGAATGAGAGTGCCGAACCACTCACACCAACCACCTTGGTTAATATATGCTGATCTTTGATTAGACTATAAAATCAACAAGCTTCAAGAACACCGATCGATAATAGCCATTTTATTTAACATATAAAACATGGAAACATTTTTAAAAGAAAAATGAAAACAAAAATAAAAACATATTTCTAAATTGGTTAGTAGGGTGCTTTAATAGAAGAACCATTTTTGTGTGCTTTTAATTAAGTTACGTGTTTGAATGTGATCCATGGACGAGTAAATAAGGACCAAATATTAATTCAAGCTAGCAATGTTGAGAGTGATATAAGTTTTGGTATGTTTGTTTTGTAATTGGCACTATACAGCAGGGGCGGTGAAATCTTAAAAATTATTCTTGCCTCAACTCAATAACTGCCCTCTCACTATTTCAACGCTAATTTACACACGGGAAGCCACACATGTACAAAGCATTAATTCAATAAGGTTTCCTCAAGCACTTATTCATTACTTCCTATAATTATTCTACTAATCACCTCCATTAACCTAAACACTCAATTAGTTTTTGCTCAGCCACGTTACCTGTCCAAGTCCTGTTTTCCCAACAAAAGCAACTACACCACCAACAGCACTTACCACACAAACCTCAACAGCCTTCTATCAGCCTTCCTCCTCTCCAATACGGTAACGGCCACAGCTTCTACAGCTCCTCATCCGCCCAAAACCACGTTGAAAGAGTCTATGCAATAGGGCTCTGCAGAGGAGACATTAACTCCGATGCTTGAGGTAGTTGCCTCAGTAACTCTACAATTTCCATCGCACAAGCCTGCCCTAACCAAAAGGGACAGTTCTATGGCGGGACGTTTGCATGCTACGCTACTCAAACCGCTCCATACGTGGCTTCATGGAAGCCGGTCCGATTTTCTATACCACGAGCTCCAGAAACGTGTCGTCATCTGACGTCGGAGGGTTCAACCGGCAGCTCATGACCCTGCTGGAGAGATTGAGAGGTGAAGCAGCGGCTGGTGGTGATCTTGTTAAGTTTGCAGTTGGAAACGTTTCAAAAAATAATGTTATTTCTCAGACGATATATGGACTTGCTCAGTGTACACCGGATTTGACGGAGCTCGACTGCAACAATTGCTTAGTATCAATTGCTGGTGACATCCCACAGTGCTGTTATAGGAAGCTTGGTGGGAGACTTGGTACACCCAGCTGCAGCTTGAGGTTTGAGGTTTACAAATTCTTTAATGACACTACAGCCGATACAACAATTACAGGAGGTATATATACAAATATATCAGCCCATTTCTACATTGGGATATATACCTTCAAGCTTTTTGAGGTCCACTACGAAGTTGATCCGAACTTTCTTTTTATTAAGTCAATTTTAATTGAATGGTTAAATGGTTTTGAATTCGAATGATTTTTGATTGACATGATCGTCGAGGAAATATCTAAAAATTAGATGATTCAGAGTGTCCTCTCTATATATACACACACACTACACTATGTCACATCACATGGGCTTCAAACTTACATATATACCACAATGAATAAATTTAATTGAAAATTATTCAGCTTCTCTCTGAATGCTTTGATCATAGAATATTGATTTCTGATGATTTTTGCAGGAAAGAAGAGCACTATGTCAGCTCGGACTGTCATCCTTATTGTTGTGCCATCTGTTTTTGGTATGGTGCTAGCTATATCTACGTGGATATATGCGATGTTAAGGGAAACAGAGGAAGAAGTGCTAGGTGAAGGTAAGTTGAGATTAGTTAGTTTTTCTCTTTAATTACTTGATCCACTGAGACAATTGCACTCGTCTTATTTTTGAACCTTTTTTATTGCTCATATGAAGAAGCCGATGAAATTAGAAGTGCAGAAGCCTTGCAATTCGACTTTGCCTCCATTAGAGTTGCCACAAATAACTTTTCTGAAGAAAATAAGCTCGGATGGGGTGGATTTGGTGATGTTTACAGGGTATAATGACACAACTGTATTGAGCAAATTTTTTATAAATTATATATATGTGCCTAAATGAGAAACAATATTGAAGTTAATTTTCAGATTAATCGCTTGAATGCAGGGGACGCTTCTCAATGGAGAAGATATAGCAGTGAAAAGGCTATCTAGGGATTCTGCACAAGGAGATTTGGAATTTAAAAATGAGGTCTTGTTAGTGGCCAGGCTACAACACCGCAATTTAGTTAGGCTCCTTGGTTTTTGCCTGGAAGGAAATGAAAGGCTTCTTGTCTATGACTTTGTCCCTAACGCGAGTCTCGATCAATTCATATTTGGTATGACTGAATTCTAGTTTATTTCAATAATGCATTTCCGAAAAGTTCATTTGTGTGGCAACATTTTACAGATTGCTAATTTTTCTTGAATATGTAGATCCAATCAAGTGCGCTAATTTGGATTGGGAGAGTCGCTACAAAATCATAGTAGGAATTGGACGGGGGCTCCTTTACCTTCACGAAGATTCTCGTCTTAGAATCATTCACTGTGATTTGAAAGCTAGCAGCATTTTGTTAGATGCAGAAATGAACACAAAAATTTCAGATTTTGGCATGGCAAAGTTGTTTATGCTTGATCAAAGACAAGGCGAGACCAATCGAATTGTGGGGACCTAGTAAGCATACTAAACTAGGCTAACTTCTGAGCATAACCATGCAAAGTTTTAATCCAAGTAAATTAAAGCTTATGATGACCTTCGCCTTCTTGATATGCAGTGGATATATGGCTTATGAATATGTAATGCGTGGACACTTTTCTGATAAGTCCGATGTCTATAGCTTTGGTGTACTAGTTTTGGAGATAATAAGTGGACAAAAAATTTGTTCTTCCCACCATGAAGAGAATGAGGATCTTCTAAGCTATGTAAGTAAAGAAACATTCGGACCGATTTACACAAAAGTATGAAGTAAAACTATTCTCTGATATTGTGTTTATTCGCATTCACAAATCATGCAGGCGTGGAAAAATTGGGAGGAAGGGACAGCTTCAAATCTAATAGATCCCACCTTGAGAACTGGTTCAAGAACTGATGAAATAATGAGATGCATCCAAATTGGATTGTTATGTGTGCAACAAACTATTGCTGAAAGGCCAACTATGGCTTCAGTTATTCTCATGCTTACTAGCAGCTCTCTCAGTCTCCCAGTACCCTCTCAGCCACCCTTTTTTATGATCGAATTGGAGATGTCTGGTGTGGTAGGATGAGATCAGTCCAAGAGCAACTCTGTCCAACAATCGGTTAATGAGGCCTCATCAATTACTGAACTGTCTCCTCGCTAGTGAGTGGATAAGAAGAAGCAAGTGATAAAAGCAACATAACTAAAGAAAAAGAATTGCCAAAATTTTGATTTCTTACTAAAGCCCAAATTCAATGAGAAAAAGGTCCAGTATTGATATGAACCCATTACACACAGAAAAGTGTAGGCCTAAGGCGAAAC
>NW_018922225.1:12820-35129 GCF_002207925.1 Prunus avium | reverse complement strand
AAGGGACGTTTGGCAGAGATGGTTAATTGAAGTCACAGGCTGGAAGTTACGTTTTTGTTTTCCATTTTTTTGAACGAAATTATGGTTTTGGAGATGGTAAAATCTTTGGGCTTTTTTATAAGTTTGGGCTGGGATTGTTCTGGGTGCTTTTTGAGTTTTTTTTCTGTTGGGCTTGATAGTGGCAGTGCTTGTAATTTATTGGAACTTCAACACTAATTTGTTATTTAATAAATGGGTTTTGGGTGTGTTTATAAAGTGTTTTCCATATGGGGTTTTTTTATAATTTCAGCACCCATTTTGGGTATATTAGTGAAGCTCCCTAGTAAATTCGAGTTTTGATTTGGTACTACTTTTGAAAGCATTTGACATAAAATTTTAAAAGTATTTTTTGGACATGAGAGCGTTTTCTATAGGTGTTCTTTTAGAAATCACTTCCAAGTCCCTTTCCAATAAACACTTGGAATTTTTTTATAAATATTTCAACATACTTAGGACTCGTTGGGGGAGTGATTCTGGAGAGACCAATAATCACTGCTATGGAGAATCATTTCACCTTATATCCGTTTAAGGGCTTGTTTAGGAGTGATTTTCGGAGGACCATAATCACTTGTGGGGAGAAGCAACTCCCACATGCGTCTCCATATAATCACTTTAAGTGGGTTTAAACGATTATGGGGAGAAACACCTCCCATGTGCTTCTCTATAAAATCAATTAAAACCACTTAAAGTGATTATTGGCTTATTTATAACTAAAATCACTCCCAAACGAGCCTTTATAATATGCTCCTACAAAAATCACTTATATGAGCACAAGTGTCTTCTAAACGGCCCTAAAATTATCTACCTTTGGTAACGAGATGCATGTACTTTTCTTTTGTATTTTTTTGTGACATGATTTGGGCTGAAACAAGAAGACATGAGCTCTCATGCACACACAGAAGTGTGTTAAACTGTCTAACTCCTTTTTGGAAGTTGATCCCCTTGTTGAATTCAAGGTGTATTCCACTATAATCCAATTGAACTTGATATGGATATGACAGGCCTAACCCACAAAAACATCACACACACCATGACCAGTAGTCTCCATATTATATTATGGAGGCAATGCAGTCCCATCCCAGCAAACTCACTCACACAGTGGTGAATTGGGGCAACAAAAAGACGTGAAAGGAATTAGGTTGGTTTTGTTTTTGTCCAAGATATTGCATATGCTATTAGCTCAATGTTACCATTACTTGTTCTACGTGCAGCTCCAGATCAACGTGGGCCACCGCATGAAACACTAATGCTACGATAATGTTGCTACAATCGACCACCCAAAGGAAAGGACTTTCTTTTTTAAGTATAACCTAAACAATGAAACGAAAATGAAAGACTTCGTATTAAGTATAACACTAATGTTATGATTCAAGTCTAGACGATGTAACCCTCGACGAGGAGGAGGAGAAATTTTTGTGTGCGACCGAAGCCTTTAACCAAACGTTGATACACAGAGAGTCCCACCAAATTCAAGGGCACTCTCTATATTGTTTTAAGTGTGGGACAAAACGAGTTGGGGACACATGATAATTTGTTGTGCTCTCGAAAGACTATAGCCTACACGAAGTAAGAGCTGAATCCCATTTTTCACTATTTCCATTCCATGCAAAAAAGTATGAGTAACTACACATAATCTTGTTTTATTTTTTAATCTTTTATAGTTTAACAAGATGAAAAGAGATGCACAAAATATAAGTTTGGAGAAGAAGAGTGATTGAACGGAGAAGAGGTGCTTTGGTTTTGAGAGAAAAAAGAGTTTGGTTCTTTGATGCTAAAAGGGAAAAGAAGACCCAAAGGAAAATATACATGCATGATTTATAAATGATAAGGCATGATTAAAGAAAAAGTCAAGCATACCCAAGCAGGAAAAAACCGAATATATGATCCACATTTCTATATAAAATTCTACTTAATGAATACATAATTAAATCTATGATTTATAACGAGACTAAATCCATGGTTTCATAATGAAAGTTTGATTTCAGAAATAATGTGGTAGAAAGAGCGTACTCTATGAGTATGTATATACTTACATATATATATATAAAGATTTAGATTGATATCATTCACCCACTGTTTGGGATAATGATTTAAATATACTTTTTTTGCTACCTAATATCCAAAGTTGTTGCTTGGCCATGATCAGGGAGAGATTTTGGCTTCAAGTAGAGAAAACAATTGGGCGGTCCACTAAAAGAATTAAAACACAGACATTCAAAAAAGCTTCTTTGGTACGTTGGCTGTACACAAAACAAAAGTCATTTATTGCTCCAAAGAGAGCCATAAAAAGCCATTTGAGTGGGATTGTGGGACGCTGAAAAGAAAGGACGAGAGAAGATAAAGAACCCTAATTCGATTTCTTTGACTCAATATAAAATCAAGATGGTGGTGGCATTCGTATGGAATGCACACTCCCTTCCATTTTCTTATATTATCCAATCCCCACTCTTTCTTTATCGACACTCAGTGCTTTCTTCTTCAGCAATCCATTGCTCAACTTTTTTTAGTATACAGGTTCTTCAGCAATCATACTTAGTATAAGTTGGTGTTCTGTGGCGTACATTTGATAGGAATTTATTAATCAAATGGTGGTGTAAAAGAATATGAATTTTCTTATGAAGAAATGACTTACAAACCAGCTATAATGAATATACTGCTGAACTTGTCAAAAAAAAAATGTAACAACTAGGTGTGACGGTTTTTACACTTATTATCATGTGTAGATAAATTATGAATTTCATTTATTATTAACAAGCATACTAACATTTTTTTTCATTAGTACAAGATATTTTGGGGAAGGGGGTTTACACAAATATCATTGGGTGCCTGGGGTTCGAACCTCTGCCTACATGGGTGGAGATGGAAGAACTCAACCAATTGTGTTGTACCCCACTGGCATTATCACTCACTGACATGTGTACTAACACATCTTTCTTGAGCAGATTTGGTGACTCTTAATTTATTGGGATCGATGAAATTTTGTTGAACTTCTACTACGATAATCGAGGATTTCGATTAATTTGGCAAAGCCTTATAATGAACTCTTTTACTAATGGACACTCATGATTATATTATCATATAAGTCATATGAAACTGACAAATTTGATAGTATAACATTCAATCTATGTACTCTTTTATTATCATTTGTTTCATTATGTGTGCATACTATATAATGTTTTTAGTATTTATGAACAGATTGGAGCTTCTTTCTTTTTGGTTGGCCGCACAAATTTGGGTTAAAATGTACAAATCCCACTGATTTGATGTGTATGGGATCAGGTTTTAAGTAGTTTAGAATCCACAGAAAATTGGGTCCAATTACATTTGCTTCTGGCAAACCAAGTCATAGAAACCGCGTCCACTTGATTCTTTCAGATGAGCAAAGCTAATATACCAAAATATAAACTATATAATAAGAAGACCATAACCGAAAGAATTAGAAAAAGTCATAAAGGGAAGGGAAAGCCTTGAATTATTGCATCCGTTTTGATAACCATGTACGAAAGATTGCATAAGAGTTTGTCTTTCCAGCTTTTGTCTGGTTCCATAGTCACGCTTTGCTCATGAACTGGGTTTATTTTTTATTTTTTCAGGTGTAACTGCTTAAAAGTATATGTCTTTAATTTCCTTTTACGTTTCCTCTGATCACATTCGTCTGTTTGTTCTAATTTCCGATCTTGAATTTCTTCTTAATTTTCTTTATTTTGGTACAAGCGATAGTCTAAATTAATCTACAGAGAGGGAGATTTGAACATAGTCAACGAGCCTAACCCACATCTGTATCTTTAATTTTTCTTCTTAATTTCATATATTATAGAAGCTTATTGTACAATTGGCTCAGAAGCAAAGCTGGGTCGAGATCCACCAGCTATCTCAGCTCAACTTTATTCTATATTACAATTGTTCTTTTTTCTTTTTTCTTTTTCTTTTTAGGTGCTACTTTTTTTCTTTTTATCCTCTGAAGATATAGAGCATTCATACATTCAAGGTCAACACCTAGTAGGATTTGCATCACTAAAACTTTGAGCATTGTCGTGGATATCACTGGTATAAGAGAACAAGGTATTTAGGGTATCTGCTTTTAAATTATCTCTCAAAAAGTTTTATTCCCATATGTAATCAAAAACTTAAATTAATGATTTCTGCTTTCACCCTTTTTTATTTTAGAATGGTTTTCCCTTGTATTTATTCCATCTTTCTCAGATGATATCTCAGTTAAATTCACGCTAATAGGGTTTCACTTTCGTACTGAATTAGTGGACATATCATATGAATTCCACTTTCTACCAAACTACGACGCAAGTCTCGCCATTTGACCACCAAGGCAATTAGTCAAATTAACTAATTATTTTCGTGATAATTTATTCATCTGCTTAATGTTCAAAACATTCTTTTTAAAATGAAGCAAAAATAAAACACACTTATTCTTTGCTTTTTTTTCCCATTAGTGGCTATACCCCACCTTTGCCTCCTCCATAATTGAACCTCTTCCACCATATATACCTTACTTGTGAGCGTGTGTCCTCCACACTTAGCAAATCTCTCTCTCTCCCTCATTTCAGAACAACACACCCATAATCCTTAATCTTCCCCGTTATCCACTTTTCTCATTCATTTTTCCATGGCGCCAAACAGCCAAACATCCATTAACGAAGGCAAGTGTGCCATCCCAATCACCACAAACGACCTAGAACACCAACAAACCCTAGATCAAAATGAGTTCGACTACTCAAAACGCTCCCAGTGGCTTCGCGCCGCCGTCCTAGGCGCCAATGATGGCCTCATCTCAACAGCGTCGTTGATGATGGGCGTAGGAGCTGTCAAGGAAGACATCAAGGTCATGATCCTAACTGGGTTCGCCGGACTAGTTGCCGGGGCATGCAGCATGGCCATTGGAGAGTTTGTCTCTGTGTACTCCCAGTTGGACATAGAGGTGGCTCAAATGAAAAGGGACAATCAGAACAAGCAAAAGACTCTGGCACACGTGGCGGAAGATGGTGATAGCGAGGGAGACAACGAAAAGGAGAGCCTGCCCAACCCTTTGCAAGCTGCGGCTGCTTCAGCTCTTGCGTTTTCAGTAGGGGCAATGGTCCCATTGCTAGCAGCTTCGTTCATAAGGGAGTATAAGGTGAGGTTAGGAGTTGTGGCTGCAGCTGTGAGCTTGGCTTTGGTGGTGTTTGGGTGGTTGGGGGCTAAATTGGGGAAGGCACCAATTATGAGATCAATGATGAGGGTTTTGGTTGGAGGTTGGATGGCCATGGCTATAACCTTTGGGTTAACCAAGTTGATTGGCTCTAGTGGGCTGTGAAACACCTTGATCTTGTATCCATTGTTACTGTGTTATTACATGTTTCATCTTTTTTATGTTCTCTTTTTTCTACTTTTGGTTTTTGTGTAATGAAAGATGACAAGATGTGTATAGGGAGTGAGTTTTGCTAATTTTCTTGGTGTAAGTTGAGTCTCAAAAGAAAGGAAACCCATAGTATTATTGGGGAATAAAAGTACTATAAAGATCACGCACGTAACTGATCATATATTTTATTTTGAGGAATGTAAGTGGGATTTCCCAAGGCCTCTTTAGTTTAATCAACAAAGAACTTATTCTAACACACTATCTGCAAATCAAGACGCTTTTCCCCGGGATGGAATCTGCTGTCTCCATTTTCCATGTCCCGTCGTATCCCTTGTATAATTTTTTGACACGTGTCCAACAACTTAACCCTAATATAACACTGTTAACTTGAATAAATTAGAAAAATAAAAATTAAACATTAAAAGAATAAATATAACCAAACAGCCACCAGTCCGAGCGCCCACCACCTCACCCGCCACAACCCCTTGTCCTCCTCACTGCAGACCAGCCCTCTCCCCTGTGTCTCTCTCAATCTCCATATCTATTGCAAGCTCAAAGGTCTCCCATCTTGGAAGGCTTGGGGAAAATGTCAGGATATTGACCGGCGGATGTGGGTGGGTGTCAGGAGTTGGGTTGGCTGTTGAGATTAGCGGCTGCTAGGTTATTTTTGTTTGTTTTGTTTTTTCGTTTCAATATTAAGTTTTTATTTTTAAAATTTTATTCAAGTTAACAATGTTATGTTGGGGTTAAATATAGACACGTGTCAAAAAATTATGCATGGGACACAAAGGGACATGGAAAAAATGGGGACAACGGATCCTGTCCCCTTTGCCACTGAGCTAAATTCTATTGACCTCTTTGTAGTTTAAACTATCGTTTTGTATTAAAAAAAAAAAAAAAAACCATTAGAAAGAAAAATAGCACTAAAAAATGTCATATGTTTAATATGTTGGAGGTTGTTATGAGTTCCAATTTTAGAAAGAGAAATAACATTAAACTCAAATAATATATTTAACATGTTGTGGAGGTTCTGGGTTCAAAATTTATGGATATACAAAAATTGTTAAATAACTAAAAAAAATGTATGTAGCCTTACTTTTAAGGAAGTGAAAGTTTGCCGACTTAGCTCCCCTTTAAAAATTATGACCAATAAAGTTACCCAACTTTTTAATTTTGTCATACTCAATGTGTGTAAAAAAACAAAAACAAAAACTTCAAATTTTTATCAATCATCATGTCCCTCAGATGAAGGGTGAATGTTCGTATTTTTAATTTGGAATTTTAAATTGGAACGTATTTTAATATTGGGAAGTACAACTAAATTAAGACCTAATTCGTATTTTTAATTATTTCATATTGTTTTTGTTAGAAAAATTTAGGGGATATGCCTCTGACTCAAACTACAAGTACACATCTATAAACTTTGTAAATTTCTTTTCGTCTTCTTCCATATCCACTTTGTCTCAATCAATAGGACAAATAATCATCACGATATCCGGTACATAGTGTTGCCAACTTGGGAAGTACAACTAAATTAAGACCTAATTCGTATTTTTAATTATTTCATATTGTTTTTGTTAGAAAAATTTAGGGGATATACCTCTGACTCAAACTACAAGTACACATCTATAAACTTTGTAAATTTCTTTTCGTCTTCTTCCATATCCACTTGTCTCAATCAATAGGACAAATAATCATCACGATATCCGGTACATAGTGTTGCCAACAGCGCAACAGTTTTGATAATGACGATGTATATATATATGACGTAGTGGGTAGGGAAAAGGTAATGACTCGACTATAACCAAAAAAGCACCAATTGCATTATTGCAGTATGGGAAAGCCTCGAGTCTTTTGTTTTGATGGATTATGTAGGAAATTTGGGAACGATTTGTAAAATCATGCCACCTCCATATATATATAGGATGGTAATTGTTATATGGGTAACTGAGTCCTTTTTTCTCGTCACTTGACACTACAATATCATTAATATCATTGAATTTTTTATGAGTGCTGCTAAACCAACCCTAAAATTAACTGAGTACACTCAGGGACGGACTCCCGTTGGAGCAAAGGTGGTCAATTGAGCCCCATAATGCCGGAATTTGACACTTGAGCGAAATTTGTTGACCCCTACAACGGGCGCAGCAGCTATGGTTGCCATGCAATGTAAGCTTTGTTTGGCGCCGTCAATGGCTAATTCCCCACGAGGAAGAAGACCCAACCCTAACTCAACTTTTGTTTTCCTTGAAGACGTCAGATTGAGATGTGTGAGGTTTTTTTTAAGGAAAATGCTAGGCTTACCACAATTTTCATACCACATTTGTACCACCTCTCTAATAGAGACGGACCCCGTTATATTAGTGGGCTCCACCTCTATTAGAGATATGATACAAATGTGGTATGAAAATTGTGGTAAGCCTAGCATTACCATTTTTTAATGAAACAATGTGTTTCGTGTAGTCTGGCTCATACAATAAAGACACCACCGTTTGGTTTGTAAAATCCCCTATTTTGACCAAAACTCTGCCTTTTAAATTCCATATAATCCCTACCATCTTCTTTTCATTCACCCAATAGAATCACTGCACTTAGCCTGTATTTTAATGTTTTGAACCTTGTCACTTCTGAGGTGATTTATTTCTAACCACAAAATATATATATTTTTATTTATATATATTGTATAATAAAAAAGTCCTTTTTAGTTGTTTTATATTTTCTTAATTAAAATAATTTGTCAAAAAAGCTTACGTCTCAATGTCTCGAGGCTTAGGCTTCGCCACGCATAACCAAATGAGATATCAATGATAGAGTGTTAGCTTGGTTGTTTATATTGAGAAATATGATTTTGCTTGTATTGATAATCAAATTATAATACGATGTTTTCATAATATGAAAAATCGTTGTAGACTATTGTAGTTTGTATGAATTATGAATGCTAATACTATCGATTTATTTTTTAAGGGTCTTTTTGGTCAGAAAAAATGTGAGCTTTTACACGTGATTGTAAAATTATTTTTCATATTATGAATTTTACCTAATTTACATAAGGCCAATGCCTAAAAAATAGGATGTAATTTTACAATCACGCAACGAAAAAACCTCAAAATTACAAAACTATTATTAAATGCTGTCAAATTTTATTATTTCATTTAAACTCAATCACAATAACTGCAACTGCACCATCAAACTCAATAAATGACAGTTGTCCTAAACCAATGCCAAAATTACACAAATTGTACAAATATAGGCCTTTACAAACACACATGAGTTTTACTTACTGTATGGGTGGAAATATGAAAAGAAAACATAAACTAGCTGCAAATTAAAGCATGTCATTTTCTTTTTGATAGAAAATATATAGTTCACTTCATTCAAAAATCACTTCGTAAAAATTCTCCCTTCCCTTCCAATCCCAATCCTGGCATTGGGGCAAGTATTTTCCATCATGGCTAACTAGTTCCAACTTCTAACCAAGGAAACCATCTAAAGAGTTTGACTGGTATATATGAACCAGACAAGAAACAAAAAGAGTTTTAACTTGGAAAATTAGTTTAGTTAACATAAACTCAACACAAGTTCAATCAAGGAACTATCCCAAAATAACACACTCCTCTCCAGAACATCAATGAATTGCCAAAGTTTAGGCTCATTATTTCATCCTCAAACTAGAAGCCATTGGATATATATTATACATTATGTGGGAAGAGAGACAAATCAACCTTTGATTTTTAAGATCCTCTGTAGATGACTAATTTTGAAGTCAATGTCAATTGACTTAACCTATAATGGTCTATGTTTTGTCAAGGTCTCTGATACCTGAAACAGTAGACAAGTATCTGTAGAAACATTTCAAGCTAGGAGATTCGTGAGAAGGCACACCTAAATTTATATATTTGACCTTCTATATACTGCAAGATGCTAAGTGATAGGAATACAAAGTAAATAAATCATCATAGATAAAGGGAAAAGTTCGAAAGAGTGCTAGATATCCCATTAAACAGAATTAA
The DNA here is from genome assembly GCF_002207925.1 of Prunus avium. Next base: position 25,727 of record NW_018922225.1, on the reverse strand, counting down.
TACCAGAAATTAAGGATGCAAGTGAGAAGGCATTTTCACCTCCTGCCACACGCACAACCACTGTAATACCTTTATGGTCGTTGAAGGTGCAGCGGTTCCAAATTTCATTGTCCACAAATGCATATTAATTTCACAGTGATTTTTTTATCAAAGGCAACAAAGCAGGATCTACTTCATCCTTCGACAGTAAATTAACTATCAACTCCATTGTTGATGCATCTGCAGAAAAACCCTTCTCTACCATTGTTTGAATAAGTACCATCGCCGTTGATGTCTGTTTATTATGGATGAACCCTCGGATAATTGTGTTATAGGTGCAACCATCAGGAGAACAGCCTTTCTCTTCCATTTGGATAAGAAACTTTTCTGCTTCACTTGTTAGGCCCACGATACAGAGTCCATTAATCATTATATTGTATGTCCTCAGATCAGGTGGATGTCCTTTTGATGATAAACCACAAAAGAGATCCCTTGCAGATTCAATTTTTCCAGCTATGCACAAACCTTCAATAAGAATATTGTAAATCACAATATTAATATCCAACTTCTTCGCTTCCATCTCTCCAAACAATTGCATTGCCCTAGAAAGTTGTTGGTTTTTACACAGGCCATCCAGTAAAATAGAATAAGTTTGAACATTTGGAAGTTGGCCACAAGCTTGCATCTCAGAGAACAACTTTTGTGCATCCTGTATTCTACCTGCTTTGCCAAAACCATCCAGAAGAGTGTTGTAGGTAACGGTATTTGCAACTAGTCCCTTATGAGACATATCCAGAAAAAGCATCATGGCCTCATCTATTTTTTTAAGCTTACAATATCCATTTATCAATGTGTTGTAACTAACAACATTAACCATCAAGCCCTTGCTAAGCCTAGTTCAAAAACATTTTGTGCCTTGCCTATTTCTCCTCGCAAACAGTAACCATCCATGAGTGAAGTGTACGTAACTGTATTAGGATCAATATCTCTTTGAATCATCATCTCAACCACGCCTTCTGCTTCCACGACCATTCCCTCCTTACAAAGTGTGTCTACCAAGATGCTGAACGTGAACACATTTGGAAAGATATTTTTACTCACCATTTCATTCAACAACCTTGTAGCTTCTTTCCACTCGCCTAATTTGCAAACTCCATGAATCAAGGATGTATAGGTAATGACATTTGGAGCAATACCCTTGCACATCATTTCTGAGAAGAGGTTTAATGCATCATCAACTAGTGTATCCTTACAAAGACTGTCGATGATTGTGTTATAGACAACTAGGTTAGGCTTGCAAACCCCTTCCTCCATCTTCCTAAGCAATTGAATCGCTGCACGGTTGTTACCCCTCATGCAAAAGCCCTTTACTAGTGTGCCATAAGTAACCACATTAGGCTGGCAATTATCTCCCGCAATCATTTTGTTGAAAATTCCTGCCGCCTCCGCCACTCTATTCTCGAGCAGATAGCCGCGGATTAAAGTGTTGAAAGTAAAGACATCTGGTTCAAGACCAACTTTGAAGAATTTTCCCAAGACAGATAAACTAAAACCCATTTGGTTCAAATGACAATAACAATTAATGACAATGGTTAGGTTATAAACATCATGTCCAATTCTCGACACACCGATTTGGTTATACAGGGAGATGACGGCCGAGTAATGTTTCAATTTTGCAACTTGACCCAATATTTGAGTGAAACGAACAACTGAAGGCCGAGGACGCATTTGGAGCATCCTATCAAACACATTGAAAGCATCCTCAACATTTGTGATTTTGGGCGAGTCTCTCACTGGCTGGTCTAGTTGGGTTCTTGTAGATTTGATTGGTTTCGAAGGTTGAGAGTGAAAGAAAGCAAAGTAATTGTTGTCGAAAACAACAAGAGTGGAGTTAGAGTGAAGACAAGGCATACCTCTCCATCTCCGACTGCTGCAATAAAAAGAAGCAGCAGCTATATTCAGCATCTCAGTGAGTCAGTGAGTCTCAGCCAACCTTCAACATTTGGGAAGCGAGACCAAATCTCGAAAGGGAGCGGCGGAGCTCTCAAGTGCGGGGATGATGATCCAGTCGACAAAAACTTTGTTTCGATGAGTTTCGAATTAGATTTCCTTTCTACTTGCATTTAGGCAACAACTTCGAGAACAATGCTATGTCGGGAAAGGGTTGGCCTCTTCTTTTTTCGTCATTTTTACAAAAAATTTATTTCGGTGGGTTAATTGTTACCAATGAATTAATTATAGAGGGTTTCGGAATTATCTCGAGTCCTCATCAATATTTTTAATTTTTATCTTTTAAGGTGTCATATTTGGACCCCTTAAAGTAAAATTCCTGAATCCATCCCTGAGTACATTCTGTTAACAAACTATTTATTTAATTGCTAATTAACATAGTATAAAATGACTAAAAATGATATATATTGAAATGTGAAACAAATGTAATTTCAAAAAGTACACCATACTGACCATATTCAACCTTAATCAAAACGTAAGTGAAAAACACTACTTCCAAAAACCTAAACATAATAGCTGCTTGTTTTGAGTTTAAATACTTGCTATATCCCATATATAACTTGTCATTTTGAACAATATAAAATTATTTCCAGGGAGTTGATGAGTAGGACATCTTTTACAAAGGAAATATGGAGAGCAATAGCTATTATAGTACTTATATTTAGAGAAGTGGCAAAAGCGTGATGGATGTGGAGTTTTTTTATAAGCACGACATGTATGTTAATCGATTCCTTTTTCTAGTCCAAAATGTATAAATCAAATACTTTTTTAACTAGATATGCCATCAAGAAAAATAGGAAAATAATAAAGAAGGAAAATAGGAAACAATCTTTTTGTAATCGGGGCTGGATACAAGGCCTAGTCTTCAATAGTCTTCAATTGCAGGGATGAATACTCAAGAAAGTAAAGTGGTTGATTTAGCCAATTCGTTGGGTACTGGACTGGGGAGTTGGCGTTTGAAATGCTTGGGGGCTTCCACTTTAATCCATCGGCAGCAAGGTGGGTTTGGTGTTGTGTGACAGAGTGTATTAGGGTGTACCATGAGTATTTTTGGTAGTGAAAGAGGGTATACTTAGTTAATTTTACATTTTGATTTTAATATTAGAGTGTACTCAGTTAATTTTAGGGTTCATTTAGCAGCTTTTTTTTACAATTGAAAATTTATGTTGATCTTTTTTTATGTGCTCTTCATCAACCACCTGGAGATGGATGATTTTTTTTGTTTAATAATTTTTATGTTACATTTCATAATTAATTTATAAATATTTTAACTTGATTAATGAATTACTCTTAATAATAAAATATAAAAATACATTCATTTAAGAAAGTAATAAATAAATCAATACCAATATAATAAAATAATATTTTAATTTGACATATCGGTAGAGTGTAAAACTGTGCAAGATGTCAAATTGTCACATCAACCATCAAATTTAAATTTACTGTTTGGTATTTGACATCTCCTTGGAGAATTGTGTTGCATTCTATAGCCTAGTACATCAAATGCATCAAAACTCTATGCAAATTATAAATCCAACTTGGTCTCGCTAATTAGCACCACTACTGATAAGAAGAACAAACACAATGTCTTTCTCCTAAAAGGATATCCTATGCCTATCTTCCAACATTTGAGGAAATATCAAAGTGAGAGTAGAGAGAAATGGAGCCAAATCTCATTATCCGCCTATTTGACACCAGTTTTAGCCTCATGTTGGATTATTAATTTTCATTTCTTATATCTAAAATGGTCACGAGGATCAAAATAACAACCTGAAAATAGAAACAAACAGCCAAAAACTTTTCATAAGACGGTTTGCCATCGATAGAGCAAAAATGAAAAATAAAACATAGTCATGTCTCTTGAGGTTTCCTTCAAGCATATGTATTTTATCATCAGCAAAACACGGGATAAGATGCTTTTCTTGCCATTTTGCTAGCTTCTTCGCTGTCGATTTTCAGCTCTTTCCCCAGTTTTACCTGCTAGACCAGTAGGGTTTTGAAGAGGACACAACTAAGCTGGTTTGCCATGAAAATTTCAATATTACTCTTCGAAAGCGAGCTCACGTGCACCTAAAATACATTTTCCATCAACAGACTTGTAAGGCGGGTATTATAACCTATAGAGACTAGAGTTCCAAAAAGATACGGGTGCAAACTACAAGGACAAAACAACGTAGTGTAGCCTAACATGATAAAAAATCAGAACAGGCCCAGCTTTTGACTCTTTGGAAAAAGGACCTCATGGAAACGCGAGCTGGAACTACTTTTGCTCCCTCTCCACTCTCCACATATGGCATTTGAACTTAGAGTGCCTAAATGTATTGGTGTCGCTTAAAGATCAAAAATCTTTCCACAAGGAATCTCGGCATTCTCTCTGATTGCCGCTGAAGTCAGTAAAGCCCGCAAGTGTTGTGTTATAAAAGAACTGCTCAAGTATCGCATCAGCTTCACTCATGGTATCTCGAAAAGTTTCTTCAATTTCACAACCAGCTTCCATTCGTCAATTGATAGCTCATCCTGAATATTTAAAAGTACAATTAAGAGCCACAGTTGACATAGTCCGAAAAGTGAACTGTACATGAAATTTAAGCTTACCCGGTAATTCGCTTTTAGTATATCAATCGACCTCCTTGAGATATGACTGACAAGTTCATCTTCAATTTCAAAATGCCTACCAAACATCTTTTGCTGTTCATCAGAATTTGTCCCAACTATCTGCAAAAACACAAAGAAAAGACTGCGATAAGCACTATGCCAAGGAAAGTCAGAAGCAGACAGGAACCAGATCACCCATAAAGCAAAGATGAGCATGGGTCAAATGCTAAAAGCCAACAAATAAAAGTAAAAGCGAAGGCCAGTAATGCATCAAAGGACTAGTTGCAAAATCAGAATAGTGCTTCAGTAGGACTTAACCTCAATGAAATCAAACCCCCCTCCCCTTCTCTCAAAACAGTAGTTACAACTAGCTTGATGATCATAGGGAGTTTTTAACTGTTGTCTAGAAATTCTTTTATGCCTTTCCTTCCAAATGGCATACACAGCTTCCTAAAGGCAAAGTTCTTTTACAAGAGTTTCCCTTTTCATTGAGCTACAGCCCCAATCAATGAGCCATGACCATGGAGTCTATATTTTCTATATTTTCAAATTACTTAAGATTCTAATATTAAACGACTACTGAACCCTGTGAAAAATTTAAGTTGCGCGGAAAATATGTGAGCAGTTACTTGTAATACATCAAATAATAGCACTTACACTTCCAATGATAATATCGAAAAGTATCAATCTGTGTATAGCTTTGCTTCGTCATTGCTCATACAAAAGAGCATTGATCTAACAAAAACCTATTATCTAGAACCCACTATTCATAACAAAAGTCATAAAGCCCTATAATTTTTGACAGGGCAACTCCATATATTTACCCGAGGCAAGAACAGCAACAGCTACAAAATTGAACTTTTCCGACTAGTGACACGTGTGTGTGTGTGTGTGTGTGTGAGAGAGAGAGAGAGAGAGAGAGAGAGAGTATACGTATACATACAAATGTCAAAAGTTATCATACCTTAATGGCTACCTTCAGCCCCTTCTTCGCTATATCAACAGGTTTGTGGTTATTTTCAATGGATGCAATTCGCCCAATAGTAATAAAATCCCTTTGCGGAATACAAATTGGAGTCCCAACCTGCAAAAAGATCACATAATATAAAGACAGCCAGATTTAATTAACAAACATTTAATTGATCTTATAAAATAACACTTTCAAAAAGTTCCTGTGAAGGCGCTGATCACTATCTACACCCCGGAACATAATACATATGCTTTGAAAGGATGAGGAATGTAACACATGCTTTGAAAGGTGAAGGAATTAAACACATAATAACAGGAGTGGAACTTATTCATATTAAACCAAAAAAAACTCGCAAACTTTGATCATACATGATTCAAGAACTAGTATTAATAAAATGAAGAGAAAAAATTAGGAAAAACCAAAAGAGCTAGCTCTGGAAACATCAAATATAATTTACCAGCATCTGGGGATGAACTTTCAGTGTAACAATACCTAGAATGTGTACTAGTTGTCTGGTATTTCGGATGATAAAGCATAAATACCACACAAACTAAAATTCTCATGAATTTCGAAAATTAATTGTTTTTTTAAGTGCACATTGTTTAAACAAAATATATTGCATGTGAAAGTGCATGAGAAACCTTCTGAGAAATTCCACTACTTAATCCAAGATAGTAGTCGGCAATAAAAGGGCTTTCCCGCTCAGGAGTTACATCCTTAGCAGCGCAAAAAAATGAAAAGGGGAACCAGCAAAACATTGGCATGTTCCACAGGAACACTCGAGCTTTTTCAGCAAGATTGTTTCCACCGCCTACTTTAAACATTCAACAACTCTAATAACTCATTCGGTGAAAATTACAGACTATCCTTCTACTTGGGGCAATTTTCAACATTGAGTCTAAGAAAAAAAGAATCTAGAACAGAAATAAAAGGAGACAGACACAAATTAAGATGGTAAAAAATTAACCAAACACTCCTAAACAGTACTCTGAGAATAAACACAATGGGCTCTTCCCAAATGTATTGACATGTCATGCCACGATAAACCTAAATTTCAGACGGTATATCCCACTAAAGAGAACAAGGTGAAACAAATTCAATGTATATAATAGTACCTTCGCAATGCCTTCCACAACATCAACTCCCAAAACAATTGGATCCTTCTTGTTGAAAACACAGTTGGGTAAAATCTTGAGCACACAGGGAAAGACAGCTTCATCAGCAGATTCCTTTTTCTTTTCCTCCTTCAGATTGTCAATATAGGCCTTAAATTGATCGAATAAGTGATAGATGATATCGGCAATAAAAATCTTCACACCTAAATCATCTGCCATTTCCCGGGCCTCTGGTGTCACTTTGACATCAAATGCCAGGATGGTGGCATACTCCTTTTTCTTTTCGAGCATTACACTGGCCTTCATGATGTCCTTTTTATGTACGGGACCTATGCTAATACCACTAACAGGAATATTAACTTCTGGGGTCTTCAAAAACTCTAGCAATGCTTCCAAGGAGCCTAGAGTAGATGCTTGTACGCAAACTCCCTCGCCACTCTTGTCAATCCTGTTCAAGACTGACTTCATGTCTTCCATAGCTGCTTCCTTCACCTCTTCCAAGTCATCACGAGGCCCTACCACATGTAGAGCAGTCCCAGCAATAGCATGTTCAAGACCCTGCAGATAACAAACATCAAAAATCAAAACAATCTCACAACAGGAGTTTACAAATAGTAGAATTGAATTGGCCTTGATTTCAGCCAAAATTACCTGTGCTGTAATCTTGATACCCTGTGCAGCCTTAATTTCACTATGATGCAGATAAGTTCCCTGAAATAAAGAACCATTAAATCATCATCTGATGACAACTGCCTAGTCTCAGACATTAAGGGTTCATACATACAAGACATGAGAAAACAATATAATTTTTGGAGCTAATCCAGTTGATAACAAATGAACAGATATTCACTCAATAGGCTGTTAAATAGCTAATTCTTGTTATATCTGAAGTTCTAAGTTCTAACATGACAGAAGCAGAAGAATTATTGACACACTGACATCAACAGAGTGCATTAGAATTTCTAAAATTTTCAAAAATTTGAGGATTGATGTGATGGTTTAACCTTACAGTTTTTTCTCCTACTGTTCGTCTTTTTGTGATTTCAGCATAAAATCCAACAGCAGTTTCTGTTTTTTCCATTTGTATAATATAAACAGTGCAAAAAGGCTCACCTAAGCACCTACAAATAGGCGCTGCTAACATCTATCATCCCGTAGTCATAGGACACCATCCAACGGCTTCAATGATTAAAAAGGTAAATATATATTAACTTTGCAGGTGTTAGATTCAATATTTAATAACTTTGCAGGTGTTGGATTGAACCCAACACCTGCTGTATTGAATCCCAATACCTGCCAGATAATAAACACTCGACGATGCATTCCATAGAAATGAATCTCATAAGAAGTTTCAACTAAATTTAAATTTGAAAGATCAAAATAATAAAAATAAGTAAAAATCTACTTTAATGTGCGTTTAACATTTTTAGCAATACTGATGCTGCTCCACCAATTCTTCAGTGGACTTTCACTGGGAGTAACAGATTTCATTCTCTTACCAAATCACCAAAAAGCTGAAAGCAAATTCGAGTAAAAAGGACATGGAAGAAAACTCACCTTCACACGAAGTTCTTTCATTGGATGTGGTGTCAATAAAGCTCGAATTGAAGCAACAATAGGTCCCTAAAAGAGAGAAAAAGAAAATGATATCAATAATGGCAATCATATGTAAACTTCTTCACATGCTGAATGCACCAATTGTAAAATAAATAATCACAATAGTTTGTAAAAATTATAAGTCACAATTTATTAAATTGTCTTGTGAAAAAAGGTTTTAGATACTTGCCTGCATGCCGCAAACAACTATTTGATCTCCTTCATGAAGCACACCATTAACCAATACAACATCAATTGTTGTCCCAAGGCCTTCAATAACTTTAACCTCCAAAACAGTACACTGGTGCACAAGATCAACCCCCACCAAATTACTCACATTTCAACTGTTATAAAAACCTTTACATTTCTGGAAAAAAGGTCAAAAGAAATCAAACCTGCACTTCGTTGCTGTAAGTAAGTTTCTCAACCATAGTTTTCTGGGTCCATTGAACCAACAGTAATAGCATATCTGGAATCCCTTCACCACTGCAATATTCACAATCCAAATTTCAGGACATATAGAAAAGATACTTACAAAACTAACCTTCAAAGTGGAGACTAAGAAGAAAGACAAGGCCAGATTCCACAAGCCATACCTAATGGCACTTGTAGGTATAATACTGTATGTTTCCCCCATTTCTTTATTCTTATAATACAATTCAGTATTTAACCCCTGCTCCTTGAATTGAGTGATAATCTGGCAACCCATACAAGAATTGAAGGTTTTTAATACCAAGAAAGTCAAATTAAATAAAGTGACACAAAAAGACAAGGTTGGAATACACAGGACCTGTACGAGCCTCATATTGAACTCATTTTGCACATCCTTAGTTTGTTGCTTCATTGCCTTAACAATTGGTGCATTGCGGCAGGTTTTCCACCCATAGAGTCTGTCCACCTAAAAATTGGACATTCAAGAAAAGCAAAAACTAATTAAACATTGACAATAAGACACTACTAGGGATCCAGAGGGTGGATTTAACCATAAAGCTCACCTTGTTCAATGCAACAATGAATTCCGTATTCCTCATTTTCAAAAGATTGAGTGACTCTATTGTTTGAGGCTCTAAGCCATGCATGATGTCAACAACCAAAATGGCAATATCACATAAACCTGAACCCCGTGACCGCAAATTAGTGAATGACTCGTGCCCAGGGGTATCAATTACCAATAAACCTGGGACCTTCAGCTTTGCATCAGCTTTCAGTTCCTTAGTTCTCTCACGGATGTTCTCAGCAGGAAAATACGTTGCGCCAATCTGCTGAGTAATACCTCCAGCCTCACCTTCCTGAACATTTGTGCCTCGGATACAATCCAGCAGCTTAGTTTTACCAGTATCAACATGGCCCATAATGCAGCAAATAGGAGAACGAAGGTTATCTTCACCCTCTTTAGTGGCAGAATCTGAACTTGGTGCTTCTTTTTTAGCAGTAGCCTCTTTCTTCCTACTTCTATCAGCGTCAATCTCAGGTTGTTTTTTCTTATTCTCAGCATCCTGAGATTTTATTGGTTGAGATGGAATGCTTCTCTGGGCATAAACTGCCAACTTGGAACCTGCACTCTTTATGTCCTTTTTCACGACAGGTTCAGGCTCAGAGTCAACCTCTTCATCAGAAAATCCACTTTTAAGAGAAAGGTTAACAACAGCGTCATCCCAGCTCTTTGCATCCCATTCTTCATCATCATCTTCTTCTTCTTCTTCGACTCCATTCTCTTTAACAGATTCAGCAACTTCTGATTTGTCCTCTAGGTCCACTGATTCTACCTCTTCAACCTTGTCAAATTCCACAGAGTACAGCTCAGGAACGGTGTCTTGCTGGTTTTCCTCTTCTTCTATGTTTTCCACTGGGTTCACAGGAGCCACACCATTTGCATGATTGGGTACTGCTTTTGACTTCTTTTTCTGATACAAAGGTCGTTTAGCTTTTTTCTCATTGTCTGTGGTAGGGAGAGGCAAACTCCCTGATGCATTAGCTGCATTAGCAAGTATCTGGTTTCTCATTGCCTCCAGCCGACGGGCTTCTTCTTTTTGCTTTGCACTTAAAAGCTTGCCTTCCTGTCTCTTCTTTTGTAGCTTCTCCTTTTCTCTTTCTTTTTTCTTACGCCTGGCCTCTTCCTTTTGCCTTTCAAGTTCTTCCAGCCTAAGCCTCTCCTCTTCTTCTTTCCTCCGTTTCTCCTCGTCTTCCCTTTGCTTCCTCTCTTCCTGCTCCTTCCTCCTAGCGAGGGCCTCTTGCATCTCCCTAACATGCTTTGGCACTTTCTTGTCTGCTGCTTTACCTTTCACTTCATTCTTCTTGGATTCTTTTGGTTCAATTTTTTTTTCTTCTTGTTTTTCATCCTCAATGGCCACAGAAGCAGTAGCAGTCCCTGCAGCCGCTGCTGCAGCTGCTGCCTTTTTCTCCTTTTCCTTGTCCTTCTTCTTTTTCTTCTTCTTCACCGCAGCAGACTCCACAGTCTCTTCTTCACCTTCCTTTTCACCTGAACCATCAACCGGGGCGACTATATCAGGTTGAACCTCAACTTTCTCCTCTTGCATAGGAGCAGCAGCAGGTTTCGATGCAAAAGACCCCTCACCTAGCTCAGCAAGAATCATATCCAAATCATCCTCTTCCTGGGCAGTCCTTCCACTTTTCTTCTTCTTTTTCTTACTTTTTGAAGTTTCTGGAACCTCTTTACTCTTGTTAACTTTAGCATCGTCAGCTTCAATTTTACTAGTTTCCTTACTTGGTTGTTCTGGTTCAACTACATCTGTATTTTCAGCCCCAACCTTAGTTTCTTCACTCGATGCAGTAATAACACTATTATCTTTCTTTTTGGAAGACTTCTTCTTACCTGTGAATGCAATCACAGATGCATCTTCGTCCTCAACTCCGTCATCACCAACTCTAGTTGATTCGGATACAGAAGTATTTTCATCATTTCCCTCGTCAAGCAATGCTGCGCTAAAAGCATTACCACCACTCTTCTTTGAAGCCTTTGATGACTTCTTTTTCTTGCCAAAGAAAGTAATCTGAGGAACATCATCATCCGCATCTTTCTCTTCATCCTTATCCTCATCCGCATCATCGAGGGCATCGAAGCTAGCTGCTGCAAACACACTCCCCCCCATCTTTCCACCCTTGGACGGCTTCTTCTTCCCCGTAAACGCAATTACAGGCTCATTTTCATCATCTTCTTTACTCTTACCCTCAGAATCATCAACAACCTCACCATCACTATCGCCCTCATCACCAATGACATCAAAAGCTGATCCTGTAAACAAACTACCAGCAGATTTCTTTGACGATTTAGAAGCCTTCTTCTTGCCCGAAAAACTCACCACCGGAGCATCCTCCTCCTCGTCCCCTGTTAACCCAGATTTCTCATCATCCTCAACACCCTCATCTTCATCACCAAGCAACCCAAAACTTGAAGTGCTAAACACACTATTCCCACCACTCTTCTTGGACTTTCCCTTCTTCTTTCCAGTGAAAGCGACTTGGGGAACCTCATCATCACCCTCGTCCACCTTTCCCACATCGTCTAAGTCCTCATCCCTGCGCTGTGAAGCTTTTGAATTTCCCTTTTTGCCCTTCTTTCCAGTAACAGCAACTTTCTCTTCTTGGACTTGAGACTCCTCGGACAGCTCAGTTCCGATTGAATACTCATCATCTTCAATTACCAGCGCCTTCTTCTTCGATTTCGACCCTGCAGGTTGCGGGTTCTCTTCGTCGCGAGTAGTCGGCTTCTTTCGACCCATCGAGGTTTCGACTAATTATACAATCTTTTGGAACAATTGAAACGAAGCCCCTCCAAAATCCTAAATTTCAAAATCAATAAACACAATCAAGAAAAAAAGATACAGAAATGTATTTGTTTATGTATGTTTCAGAAGCTAAAGAATTAGATCTAAATTTTTAAAATCAGAAAGCAGTAACCGCAAGAATCATTTCAGAAAAGTGGAAAAGAATCTGATCATATTTATAAGAAAAAACACACATATATCATACATATATATATATATATATACGTATGTATGTATATTATATATTAGAGAAAGAGAGCTCACTTGAGGCGGTGAGGAGAAAGCAGAAGCAATAGAACCGAGGGGTTGCAGAAGAAAATGACTGTTCGAATGGATTGGAATTACAGGGAAGAAGACAGCGAGCTTGAGAGAGAGAGAGAGAGAGGGAGAGCAACAATAACAAACGTGTTCTCTTTTAAAGTTTCTAGGGTTGGGTTGGGTAGGCTTGGATTTCTTGGAGAGGAAAGGCGGTTCTGGGCTTTCGTATAATTTTCCAGGACCTTGGGCCTTTGTCCAAAAAATATTTTTAAGAGAATAATGGATTTTGCAGACAATTTTTACCTTCATTACCTATACTTTTTTTTTTTTTTTGGACACTTTCATACACAAACTTTACACTCTTGTCGTAAAGAGAACCGAAGTCGTGGCATACCACAAATTATTTAAAAATAATAAAATGAATTATTAGAAAGGAATATTTGTAAAAATGTCACCTGAACTTATACCTTAGTTTCAATTTGTCACTTGAAAAAAAAAATTAAGAGAATGTCACCTGAATTTTTCAAAATCTATAATTTGTCACCTGACTTTAACATCATCCAATTTTTCATCCATGATTAAGGGTATTTTAGTCTTTT
>NW_018922222.1:12000-30409 GCF_002207925.1 Prunus avium | reverse complement strand
AGGCTTCTTTTTGGGGAAATTCAATTGAAACTGATTTGGGGGAGGGGGAGTATTGGGCTTGATTTAGGCCAGTTTGGCATTGATGTGAAAATGATGAATCATATAGTCATGAAGTCATTATTTTAGATTGCAATATCTCTCCAACATGCATAACAATATCTCTAAATTGAATGCCATGACCAATTACTAGATTTATTTAGAATACAATTCTCACTCGATTAAAAAAAATGTAAAATTCTACTAAAAAAATTAAAAGTCTCTAAAGTGGTCTTTAATCAAAGGTTTCCAAATAAAATATTATAAAACATGTAGATCTTGTATCGTGCTGTCCTCCAGTACTTCATAACATGTCAAATAGGTACATAGTGGACTTTGCCTACAAAAACCCCATCATGCATGCCATCCAAAGATGCTTTGCATATAATATTATATGCACATGCAATCCAACTTATCCGATTCTTTTCAGGGGACAGCTAGCTATTAATTATAAAGTAATCAAGATTCATAATCACCCTTCTCTTAATTCAGGGTAGGGTAGGGTAGGTATATATCGCCCTCTATATTTAGGATCACATGTCCCCCTCTATATTTTAGCGGCCTGAAATGTGTTTATCGCCAACAAGCTAAAGGCGCAAAAAGTACTTATCACCAAGATAGAAGAATATTGAATTTTTATATGCGTTTGTTTTTCGTACGGGAGCTGATTTTTTCACTTCTCTTTTGTTCACTTACGTTTTCTTATAAGTGGATAAAAGATCCGTGGGAGCAAAACGCCACAAACTTGGTGGCTAATTAATGGTGAGAATCAAATCATCTGTGCCTTGCCATTGTTGTTGGTGGGAGAAAGTTTTCTAAATTAGTATTGAAAAAGGTGTAATCTTAAGTCCTCACTTTCTGTAAGTGGCCAGAAGAACACTTCTTTATCCTCAATAATTAAGTTAGTGCACGCCCTAGAAAACTGCCCTTTGGTGGAAAAGTTTAGGACAATATCCGTACGAGACACCCTTTTTGTTACTTTAATTATACTTATTAATTCTGTCTCAAACTCACAGAACATGCTAGAAAGAAGAAACCGACTTCTACAGGTAATTCTGAATCCCTCCTACCAAATAAAAAAAATAAAAAATTTGGACAGATAAATAGACAACTCCTCCTCGATATCCATCGACCTTGTAAAGAATATTTTTTTGGGACAAATGCTTTATGCTTGTTCTTTGTGGTTGTGGTGATGTGAGTTGGGTTTGTGTAGCTATTTTAAACATATATTTGTAATTCAGCTTTCAAGACCCCTGACGTGTGACTATGAAGTTGAAAGGATATTTGATTGTTTCCTTCTTTGTGAGATACTTATCCTTTTTACAAATTACAGTTTGACGTATGCAAAAGCAATTCATCAAAAACAAAAAAAGAAAATTTTCTATACACATATTAGCAGGAATGTAGGAGCTCCTACTTTCATGATAAGAAAGGAAGTATTTTCCAAGTTAAAAAGGAGCTATTTAACTCATACTTTCATGATAAGTGATATTGGGGAGGGGAAAATCAAACTAGGACCTCGGATGCAGAGGAAAATGTTCTACCACTTAAGGTACAAACCTCTACTACAATGTCACACTTTTTATACCCTAATATACTACTTTTTATAGTTGCATTCTTCTCCTTATCCACAATAATGCTTCTTGTACGACGCACTTGATAAATGCTTTATCAATAAGCACTAAAACCTTCTTTAACTTTAGAAAACATATCCATCTTTCCCTATGTCATCCAAAAAGCACTCCTAAGTCCTAACCACACCATTCTATGTAGTATAACTTCTGGCATTTTTTGGTAATTATCCAATTAATAGTTCATGTAATTTCACATTTTGGGTTTTAACCGAAATGGTCCTCGAACTTTTGCTTGAGTTTCATTTCGATCCATCAACTAAATTTTTTATTTCAATTCACCAAAATTGAGGGATGTTTTTACCCCTCAATTTAACGGCAAAATTGACAGACTTTGATGGTAAGACTAATTTGATACTAAATGGAGAATTTGGGGACCATTGAAATGAAAATTTTAGTTGATAGATCAAATGAAACTCGAGCAAAAGTTGGAGGACCATTTCGGTCAAAAACCCCTTCACATTTTGTTAAAAAGTATAATAAAAAAGGAAAATTTACAAAAACCGAGCTTTATTTATCCCATGGGAAAGCATAATGACTCTTTTAGATGCTCGTGGGAAATTGGATGCTCCATTGCTCCTTGAAACATGACAAATCCTTGAGTGAAAGCATCTCCAATTTATGCCTTGGTTTAACAGAACCATTCCCTCTGTTCTGGGAACATTCTCGGGTAGACATCACAGCTGAGAGGTGATCATTATTTGAAAGTAATTTGCAAGCCAACTCGAACGACAACTTCAAAAAGTGGTGAAACATTCAACAGTGGCTTTCTTATTTGTGCTAAACTTGAATGCTTTACAATTGGATTGAAAGTCAAATGAACAACTAGTGGGTTTCTTTGATTTTACTTTTGCATTTATGATAACAACTCACACGGGAAAGTTAGTTAAACGTTGAAATTTTGCCTAGAATAAAAAGTTAGGTTTCTAATAATGTCCAATATTGCTAACTACTTTTTCTTGGTCAAAATTTTTATTATTTTCATCATGAGAAACTTCATTAGACAAATTTCAACAATACAATCAAAGACCTCAACATAACATCTAATGCACTAATCCCACGAGGGCAACAAGACTAACGTACTAAATCTCCAATAGCAGTAGCAAATTAAACCTTGAAATTAAATTTTGTTGACCTATGTGGCAATTTGACAAGGTTTGTTTACTGCTTTAATAATTTAAGCCTAGCAGACTCTTCAATTCAATTAATGTAATTTTATGAAGAAAAAAAAACATGTGAATAATGTCTATGTATTTATTACCTGGAAAAAAAAAGTGCATGTTTTTAACATTTTCAAGGAGATTTTGTTTTTCCAAAATAAAATTAACAGTTTTGAAGAGAGAATGTCAACTTACCAGTCCTGAAGAGAGAGAAAGAAATTGCAGCTTCAATGACTGAGTTTGACAAGGTTGTTGGAGAAAGTTTTGATGATGTAACTCACTTATTTTAGCATTCCAAAGTTGTTGACGAGGCTATTGGAGATGCTCTAAGCAAAACTAAAGCGGACAAAAGCCGCACAAAAACTACTAGCCCATATCACCACAATTAAGCATAACCTCAAACAAAGCCCACAAACTCAACATAGCTAAAACCTTAAAGCAACCTAGGAACCTAAACGAACCCTTACCACAACCACCTGAAGAAGCACTATCATGACCACACCCACCACTGCATCCGTAAAAAATCTAGAGAAAACATGATTTCCATCGATCTACCTGCACATAAGAGCGAACAAATAAACCAAAACAACCCGGTCAAAGAACAAGTGGGTGATTTGCAGCAACCTTCGTCAAATAAGATGTAGAACCAAATTTAAAGAGCCTGAGTATTGTTAGAGAATGGGTTTTGGGAGAAGGATTTTATTAAGAATATAGTTCAAAAGAGGTGATGAAGAACTTCAATATAAACATAGATCAGAATAAATCGCAACAAGGAGCTTCTTATTCAAAATGCCCCAGTAAACTTATTCACTAACAAAAAAAAAGGCGAGAAGATAGGGGGGGAGGAGGGGCAGTGATGCTTTTTACTTCTCCACCTCACTGGAGTTTCTCTTTGTGACTCACAGAATGATACAGTGGCTAGGGTTTTATTAAGTGTGTTCTTTGAAAATGTGATATCAAACTCTCTTTAATTTGATATTTTAATAGTGTTGGGTCTTTAGCCTGTTACTTCTATCGTTTGACAGGTTTTCGTCAAG
The DNA here is from genome assembly GCF_002207925.1 of Prunus avium. Next base: position 26,545 of record NW_018922222.1, on the reverse strand, counting down.
CTGCTGGAAGGAGTTTGCATGTTGCATTTTAACAAAGTATTTTGGGCATTCTAATTAACACAGGGTTTTCTAAGCCGACCATTGTATTCTTCCTAAGGCTTTGGGTCATATTCTCTCCTCTCTCATGCTAACCCATGTGTTTGGGCTCAAGAAATGGGCTTGAGTTTTGGGGCTCCCAAGCAGCCCAAAACTTCCATTTCTTGGCTCATCAATGGGCCCCATGAAAGCTTGTTACCATCCATACCACAACCCACTCAAGCAAGCCCCGGGCATTTGCGTGGCTTGGGCCCACTTAAACTTGTAACGTGGCTATGTGTAAAATAATGATTTCCTGCTTGGCATGGCATGTCAATTGGTGTGCTCGAATTTTATAGTCTTTGAAAGGAGACATAATGCTTGACAAAATAATTAGCATGAGCTTGTAGAGCCAATGCCTTTTATAGGCTCATTTTAATTCTTAGCGTGATAAATTGCATATTTATTTGGCATGGCACGTGATCGTGGCTCGTGCAAGCATGCATGAAGAATTTCACATGCTTCGCATCGGGTTTCTTCTTAATAAGGTGTCGCACTGGGCCAGGAATTTATTTGGGCCCAACCCTTGATTTTTTGGGCCTCAACACACATAATCATAGAATTCGACATAAGCAAGGTTATCAACATAATCATTTAAGAGCAGTTCCCCAATTAGTAATTTTTTTTCCTGCCAGACTAGACATTTGTTTCCTGAAACTTGATGCAAAGTCCTTATCCTTTAAGTTTATCAATCAAGTCGAATTATAAAGTTTACTAATTCAATTCTGTGCTTTTGTCAACCACAGTAATGATTTTGTTACGAATTTTACTGATTTTCTATCTGTTACCCCAAAGACTAGGCTAAGATAGGGAATCACTTAGCAAGGTTAGGGTAAGCCAGGCAGTTTCAGTGTCTTATAATGTGTTAGGTGGAGTGTGGTGTATGTTAGATTTCTTTAATTATATAATCTAGATCTTTCACACAAACATGTAATACGTATAGAGATATGATGAAAACGTACCTGGAGTCATCCTAGCAATTTACACAGCTTCTGAATTCATCCCAATTTATCAGGGACGGCTCAAGAACTTCTGCTCTCTCTCAGAATCTGTTTCAGCTCTCTCTTTATTATGAGAATAGGTTTAGAGAACGTGTCTGATGAGAGCAGGGCCTTTAGCTTATATACGGCTAGGTCAAGTCGTCTCTACTCATCACCGAGGCCGACTTGACTTATCTTTCAAGCCCACTTGAATTGGTTCACGCAAAAAGGAAACAAAATAGGACTCCTTAATTAGGCTCCAAAACCCTTCCTTATTTCACAAGGTTTTGGGCCTCAAGGCATAACTTAATTAAACTCTTATTAAACCTTATATGACTTAGTATCTAGTGCACCGATCTAATTAGGAAAACATAACAGTGTATCGTCAGACTTGTTAGTTGGACGGTACCTATTTTCTATGTACCTAAAGTGATATCAGAGTGAAGATTTTATTGCAAAGTCCAACAGCAACCACCTTGAAGTTCTGCTCTGTTTGTTTCTGATTCTTCTGAGGTGAATTTACTTATTTGCACATTATGAAGTTTTTAGCATGGCCTAATTGTTATCCACTGCCTACATTTATAGGGAAAGAAATGCACTGCATACCCAGCAGTGAAGCTTAATGTGGTTTTGTCGGGAGCAACCTGGCTGGAACCTGATCCAATAGATCGTTGCTTCACTGATGGAAATTTGGTTACTGGAGCAGCGTGGCCGGGCCACCCGGAGTTCATTTCGCAACTGATGGCATTGCTTGATGTTCGAGTATCATTCTAGTGGCTGTTTACCTGGTCAGCCGCTTGCATGTGATATACTTAATTCATGAAAGATTAAGACAAGGATGATATGCTGCCTTTTGTATCAATGAGGGACCAAGTAATAATCTGTTTTTGATCTGTATATGCCATGTTCCATGCAAGTAAGTTCTGTCTTGCATGCGAATCCCTATCCTGATCTGAGATTGCATGCTATTCCTAACATAGGCGACGAATATTGTGACTATTACTTGTGCTTTATATTGAAATTTGATTTATCACTCACCGAAGTGTCCTTTTCGTTTGTTGCTGCATCTAGAGTGTATTTTTCACATGATATTATATTTTCATTTCTGTGAATTAACAATTTATTTATTTTAAAAAAACATAGCAGTGAAGGGAAAAATAGAAGCAAGAAGGCCTATTCATCACATCACTCCTTATCTTCTCAAATGTTTGATCTTCAGAGTTGAAGGCTTAACAATGCTATCTAATGTTCCTGTGACCAATTATATGTATATAAAAAGTCCAAAAATTGTTATGTCAAGCACAAGTAATGGTCCAAGTCTCAAGTGGTATATCACATTCTAGGTTTATCTTGTGTTTTTTTTTTTGTGACAGGACCCTTGCATTGCAACTCAAATCAGACTAGAGACTTACCTCTCAATGCATCGAATTTTGATCCAAATCTAATTCGAATATGAAAATCAATTATTTAACAAATTCAATCCGATAATAATTCAGTTCCATTTAAAATAACATAAATTAATTTAGAGTAAGTTGAGGTACATAACCCCGAACTAGGACCCCAATTGAACTTAACTCCCCGAACTAAAAAATTAGCTAATTTAACTACCAAATTAATTAAATGGTAAATTTGGCCCTTACTGTTAAGTTGTGTGAATTTCATCAAATTTTCCGTTAACTATAAGGGTAAACTTGTAATTTCGAGTAAAATAAATAATAAATAAATCAACCAAAGAGGAAATAAATAATAAATAATAAGAAATCTATAATAACATTTAAAGAAATAAAAAAAGAAAAAACAGCCCCATCCAGCAAAAAGCCCGAACACTCATCGTCAATGGAGGTGTGTCTCTGAGAGGGAGCTAGATTGAAGCTTTGTCTGTAACGTATACCTTGGCTGCCTTCCCGCACCCTCCAAATGAAAATGAAAATTAACCAAAATATTCCACCCCTGTTGTATTTTTTGCAGACCAGGTTTTTTCAATGAAATTTCAAAAGGTTTCAAACAAAAAACAAAATAATGATAGCTGGATTCTTGGTTTTGGTGGTAGTGGGGTTGATGGATCTGTGCATGAATGTTAGTTGGGAGTGGATTTTATTATATTACGGTCTGCGTGTGTTTAGAAATTTAGAGAGAGAAGAAAGAAAAGGGTGTGGTAAGTGAAAGAAAAAAGCAAGAAGGATCATCAAAACAATTTGGAGACTTGACGAGTTTTACTATCAGCAAAACAACAACAACAAACCCAGCTCTGAATTTCTCCAACAACTCTTCGGAATTTCATCTAGTTTTGGGATCAGACGATAATTCTTCGGAATTTTACGAAGATGGTGACAATGACGAAGAAGATGGTGATGGCGATGATGGATGTGTTGGCTGGGAGCGTGGTATGGTTTAAAATATTATATTTATAGAGTATAGCCGAGCGGCTATATGTTTAGAATATTCTATTTATATATAGTATCGCCATACGGCTATACTCGGCTATACCTTTTAACATATTCTATTTACAGAGTATAGCTGGGCGGATATACTGTTAGATATTCCATTTATACAGTATCGCCGCACGGCGATACTTTAAACATATTTTATTTATATTGTATCGCCGTGCGGCTATACCGTTTGACATATTCTATTAACAGAGTATAGCCAGCGGCTGTACTGAAAGACATTCTATTTATACAGTATAGCCATGCGGCTAAACGGTCAGCATATTCTATTTATATAGTACAGCCGCGCGGCTATACCGTTTGGCATATTCTATTAATAGGGTAATGCCGCGCGGCTATACCCTAAGATATTCTATTTATACTTTAACAATAACTTGGAGAGATCCTTCAACTCCGTTGATGTGAAACTGAGACCTGCATTGCATCTCATAGAACTTCAACATGACAACTCTCGGAACCACATTCAAAATTTTAAATTTTTTAAATGACGTATAGCCGAGCGGCTATACTGTTTAAATATATTCGAATATTTTAAATCTATAGCCGCTCGGCTATACTCTTTAAATATATTTCAAACAAACACGAAGCTTGCACTCGCAGAGGACGGAGCTTACACTCGCAAAGACTATTTTCAATCTCTATGTGATACTGTGGACGGTGGTAAAGACTTCTATTTGCTTGGTTCTAATTTTGAGAGCTATTTAGAGGCTCAGGTAATTATTTCTGTTCACTTGGCAGTCCCAACCCAATGCATATATATGCATTTTGAGTTTGGTGTTGTATAACTTACTATAGTGCGTTGGATTTGAATCTATATGACTACAGGCTGCTGCTGATAAAGCATTTGCGGATCCAAATAAGTGGACTAAGATGAGCATCCTTAGCACAACTGAGTCGGGGAGATTTAGCAATGACAGAACAATCCGAGACTATGCGGAGAAGACTTGGGGAATTGAACCATGCAGATTCCCTTATGATGGCTAGCTCACCCTCACCCTCACCCTCATCCACACCCCAGTAGCAACATTTTACATATTTGAATGGAAGGTATCAGAAGGAATTTAAATTCTCATTTCCCAATATCGCTTGTATAAAAAAAAGATAATCGAAGAAATAACTGTAGACCAATGAGCTAAAGCGGTATTTTAGCCCTAAACCCTAAAATGACATGACAAAATTGTATATTTAAAGCGTATAGCTGCGCGGCTGTACTCTCTAAATACATTTGAATATTTTAAAAATATAGCCTTTCGGCCATACTCTTTAAATACTAATATATTCGAATATTCTAAATACAAAGCTTGCTCCTCGCTCGCAGAGGAAAGATCGATTTCTTCGGTTTCGGCTGCTTCGTGCTCCGGGTTCAGCACCCAAAAAAGACCCAACCCGCCTAGGAGACCCGCCCAGCCGCCTAGCGCCCGCCTAGCTCCCGCCCAGCCGCCTAGCGCCCGCCTAGCTTCCGCCCAGCCGCCTAGCCACCCGCCTAGGCCCATTTTTGGAACGCTGCGATTGACTGAAAGTCTGAAACCCGAAATTGAAAAAATTTACCTGCAAATTTGAGCATATCATAATTGGATTAATTGGCTATATTTCAGGGGAAGAAATGTACTGGATACCCAGGGATTAAGGCTCGTGTGGTTTCGTCAGGGGGGATGTTTGTGGAAGAGGATATACATATGTGTACTCCCTGGAGGTAAAGCTCCAGAGTTTTTGGCACTAAATGAGGATGTTATTGTACAAGTGAAACAATTTATGGAAGCAGTTGCATCCATCTGCCATGGCCTGGAAATTTTAGTTGCTGCTGGTGTTCTGCAGGTATGGTTCTTAAAGAAAAAACATATTTCCTACCTGCATTTAGTGGTTAAACGTTTGTCACTAAAACATTAATATAATGCTACTTATTAAAGAAAAAGTAAAACAGATTGAAATACTTTATCGATTGTACTTGAAAAGGGATTTAAAAAAAAAGAAAAAAAAAGGGTTACATCTCAATTGTAAATAAATATTGGGACCTATTAAGCTGATCTGTTGAGCTGATCTGTTGTGACCTATTAACCTCTTAATTGTAAATAAATATTGGGAAGAGGGAGGTGAGTACTCTTTAAAATCGCAAACGAGATGATATTTTTTCTGTTTCTTTTGATTAGTGGTTAATGTACTTATTTTCTGATTAGGCACTTTTTTTAGCATGTCATAATTGGTTTAATTGGCTATATTTCAGGGGAAGAAATGTACTGGATACCCAGGGATTAAGGCTCGTGTGATTTCGTCACGGGGGACGTTTGTGGAAGCGGATCCAATAGATTGTTGTGTCACTGATGGAAATCTGGTTACCGCAGCAGCGTGGCATGGCCAACCAGAGCTTATTTCTCAATTGATGACATTGCTTGATATTCGAGTATCATTCTAGGCACCCTTTACCAGGTCAGCTGCTTCCAAGTAATATATGTAATTCCTTAAACGAATAAGAGAATAAAAGAAAAAGAAACATAGTCAGAAACTCCATGTAATTAAATAAAAGAATTAGAGCATATGTTAAGCTGATGTGTGTATCTATGAGGGAACAATGATGCTCTGATTCTGCTGTATATGTATCAATTGTGGATGGATCTTGTATGTTTGTAACTACGTAATGTTGATAATGATTTTTTTATGGAATCTGCTTTCAGATCTAGCGTTAACATTCCTAGTTTAATGATTAAAATCTACCCATATTTCAGAAAAGAAAGGCTCTGGAGGATGCAAATGATCCCGCCATAATAAGATGCCTTCACCATCTCTTTGTGTTTATGGATAAAGTGTTTTCACTCAAGCCACCCAAACTCGTTTTTTATGGAAATCCTTGAATCTGCTTTCAGATCTAGCGTTTACATTCCTAGTTTAATGATTAAAATCTATCCTTATTTCGAAAAAGAAAGGCTCCGGAGGATGCAAATGATCCCACCATAATAAGATGCCTTCACCATCTCCTTGTGTTGATGGATAAAGTGTTTTCACTCAAGCCACCCAAACTCATTCTCAACTCTTAAGATAGTTTCTTCTCCACTTCAATTTTATGAACCATTCATGTAAATATCAACAGTTATGCAGTATTATTGAATAGTAAAGATTTAAAGTACATCAAATGTTTGGCTCCGGGGCATACAACTAGGATTTGTGCTTTACATGAAAAACCAAGAGGAATTCAAACGAAGAAAAAGGAGTGTGAAATCACTATTGTTAACAATCCTAGTAGACAGAAAAAAAACATCTTTGCTTTGAAACTAAACATCCAAAGGAAAACTCCCAAATTTTATGTATAAGAGTTGAAATATACTGCTTTAATTAGCACTTAGCGACCTGAAACTTGAGAAAGCGATACAGTGGCGTTGGATGTGGAGGAAGCAGTAGAGGTTGATGTGTCTCCCTTCACTCTCTTATCAGAATCAACAAAAACAGGCCTAGTGAGCGCCCTATTCTCCAAGGAGCTAGTGCTTTTAAGTAGAACTACAACTTCAGACATTGTAGGCCTTTGAGCAGCTGATGGTTGAGTGCACATCAGAGCAATTTCTATAATCTTCTTTACATCTTCTGGTTTGTATTCATTTGGATCCAGATTTGGATCCACCAGCTCCACGTGCTTGCCATTCTCATACAGTTTCCATGCCTAATCATTAATGTGAAAAAGAAATAAAATAAAATAAAACATGTTACAATTCTAAATTAAGCGGAATAGAAATCTCAGGGAAGAATTATATATACAGTTTGGAAGTTACCTTTTCAAGTAGAAATTCACCCATAGCATCAGATTTGATTTCACTGCTCTTTTGGCCACTTATGATTTCAAGGACAACCACACCATAACTATATGTATCCACCTTTTCTGACAATTGGCCATGAATTGCATATTCAGGCCATGTATATAGTAGATTCATATATGTACCGGCCATGTATATAGTAGATTCATATCACTTTTTGTGTGCAGATTGAGCCGTAAGTAGGTCAAAACAAAAGACCAGTATAAATGATGATCATATAGATCTCCATCAGGGGTTATGCCTGTGGGAAGTGAAGTACTTTAACTTACAATGTTCCAGCAAATCTGGTACTAAGATGAGTCTGATCATCTGGTACTAAAAGAATATTGCTGGTTTTTATATCTCTATGTATGATGCATACATGAAACTCCTCATGTAAATAGGCAAGACCCCTAGCTGTATCCAGGATTATGTCGTTTAGTTGTTTCCAGTTGAGAGAGCCTCTTATATATATGTATACATGGTTAGAGCAGGAGCTAATTGAATAATAGTATATATGCAAGAGGAAATGCAACTTCGAATTCTGTGGTTGTGGCAGCCTCGGGCTTTCTTGAAAGTTTAAAATAGAGAAAAACTCCAACAATGAGAATAACTACACCTCCAATAATGATGGCTTTCTTTCTTGAATTGCCTCCTGCAAGATAATATATGAAAAACATTATGCTTTCGGGTACTTCAAAATTAAAGACAAAGTACTTTACTAGTACGCATAGAATTGTTAGGAACATCAAATCTGTTCACCAAATGACGTAGTAGATAACAATATTTCATGTATCCAAATTTGAATTCATGTAAAAGCCTAGCTAGCTTATATATTTCTAAAAAGTTTACATATAACGATGACACATCTTTTAGTGAACAAATTTAATGATTATATGATAAAAATTTATTCTTTAGCCTCATTACATCACTTGAGCACTGTCAATTGGTCTTTTCCATGCTCTGTAATCAAGCACACTCAATTACATTGACGATTGAATGCTTACTTCACTTGAATTTGTAAACCCAAAACAAGAAATTTGTCTCAAAGATTGAAGTGCTTACAATTCTCACATATGGGATTATGTTGCCTCCTCTAAAATTTGGAATCTGTTGAGACTGGAAATTAGTTTGTCAAGTTTACGAACGAACATAAGGCTTTCAAGTTTAGTTTTTTGCATCAGCCAATGGTTGGTAGCCTTAATTATAGACAAAATGAATAAGTTTTATTGTTGATTAGAGCCACTCTATTAGATTGACAAACAAGAACACAAGTTAGGAGTTTTGTTAGAGTGCTTGCAGCTTGCTCATTCATTATGGGCTAGAGAACCAACCTGTATTGAGCTTGAGTTCCGGAGACAAGATAGTGTGAACAAATTCTTGGCTCCAACGTCACTGTGTACACCATATTAAATAAACAAAATTGCATTAGTGCCCTCGTCTCTAAGTGAAAATAATCTGATAATGGGCTACCTAGGTTTGCTGAATCATGATTTGTGTTTAATTTACAAATCTTCAAATGCTATATGTCTTTCTGGTCCGGGGGTCCCCCTTTGTTTTAATATGTTTTTTGGTTTTCTATATTTTTTTTAAGATCTTCTAAAAGAGTATAGCCGCGCGGCTATACCTTTACGATATTATAATTTTGGAGTATAACCGCGCGGCTATATGTTTACGAAATTTTATTTATGGCGTATAGCCGAGCGGCTGTACTTTTAAAATGTTATATTTATAGCGTATTTTGGATTATAGCCGAGCGGCTATAGGTTTAAAATGTTCTATTTTCGAGTATAGCCGCTCGGCTATACCGTTAAAATATAACGGCCTTCCCAGGTGCCAGACCTGTACTTGTTGCTGCAGGTGCTTATTGGGTGGAACCCGAGACCTTGTTGCCTTCTGTTGTTGATGGTAATATAATTACTGGGGCTACATATGAAGGCCATCATGAGTTCATTAGGCCTACTTGGTCTCTCTTGGCATTATTATTGATCTCCAAGCCAACGCCCCATTCATTGCAAGTATAGACACAATTTATTCGCTGTTCGGCAAAGAATGGCCAACAAAGCATAGGAACTCCTGCAGAAAGACTCTCAATGGTTGAGTTCCAACCACTGTATGTTAAGAATCTTCCCATTGATGGGTGGCTAAGGACTTGCTCTTGTGGGCACCAGCTTGCTACCAAACCTCTTCCCTTAGTTTCAGCTACAAACTCAGGTGGCAAAATCGCCGATTCACCAACTACCAGATCAGGTCTAACTACCCAGAAGAAAGGAAGCTTGCTATTTGCAAGTCCCCAACAAAACTCAATAAGATCTTCTGATTTTATGACCACTATGCTGCCAAAGTTAACATAAACAACTGAGTTTGGCGCCTTAGCATTGAACCATTGGACAGACTCAATAAGATCTTCTTATTAAAAAAATGCTATCAATGAATGAAATTTTTTGGTAGATTGGAGAGACTAGTCAGCTAGTGGACTTTGGATCATGTAACTAAACGATAACTCAGAATCTATGTAGTTGAACGTAAATTTAAATGTATGTTCTGTTGTGGGTGTTGATGAGCAAGCTTGCCAGTTGGTGCATGAACATTTGTGAGGTAATATAAGAGTCAGAAGGTATGTACTGTAATGCAGAAACTTGTCTTTCAAATGAGACACGCAGCATGTAGAAGATGGACTAAATTTTAGATAACTGGCTCAGATAGGGGGATCTTGTTTCTCTGTGGGGTTTAGTGCAATGAGAAATATGAAATTGTGATGCCGATCAATATTGAATATATATAAAAAACGGGTTGAGCTTCCCAAAATTTTTAAAAAATCACTTATCGCCCCAAATAAGCAATACCAAACGGGCACATAGTATCGTGATTATCACTGTCCAGTATTTGCTTTTTAATGTGCATTGTCCATGACAAAATATTCTGCTGAAGTTAAAATCTTTAATATTATGATTCAAATTGCAGTAACCCAGAATAAACAAAAATGAATGAATAAGGTGAAAATGGTGTATGTGCTCTTGAACCTGTCTTCATGAAGCGGTATACATTTGATACACAATACATGCCATATGTCAAAAGCTTCTTCGTATAATATATACATGCATGAATGGGCATAAAGATAAACTGAAAAGAAGAGGATTGATGGAGATTTTCCCGGTTACAGATAATTCTGAAAGATAGTGAAAATAACCTAAATAGGGTTTACCTGATTTGCCACAATTCTGGTGTGATAGGGTTCCGTCATTTAATGCCTATGTTGGGAACGAGTTGTGCTTCAATATAGGCTTTGCAAGGCTCACACATCTGGAGTTGCTTAATTTCCCCTTCTTGAAAAATATAACAATAGAAGAAGGTGTGATGCCGAAACTCCAGTTGTTAATACTTCATTGCTGCATGAAATTAAAGGCATTACCACGCTGTCTTGAATTCCTTAGGAATCTAGAAACATTGAGATTGGAGTCCGTTCCGATGAAAATGATAGAAAATATGTTGAAGTGAGTCTCCTAATTAATCAAGGAGATTTATTTCCTTGATTAATTAAGGGATTTACTTTCCTATTTTATATAGTTGTCAAATCATTGTATAATTAGGAGATACTTTCATAATCCTTTACTGTATCTAATTCCTTGTAAAGCACTCATGTAAACTCTTATATATACCTCCTTATGGAGAAGAATAAAACTTAACCTAATATATTCAAACCCATATTCATATTTTAGCATGGTATCAGAGCAATCGATCCTCGGTTGTCTCTACATTCTCATATCAAATTTCTCATATTCAAATCCAAAACCCTAAATCAAATTCCTCATATTTAATTTCCTCAAATCCAAATCCCTCAAATCTAAATTCCTCAAATCCTCTTATCAAAATCCCTAAACACAGACCCTCAAATCTTATACACATATCTCTCAAATCATATTCCTATATCAAATTCATACATCAAATTCCTCACATTCTCATATCACATCTTACTTCCGCTGCGATGTCAGGACCCCCTACGATTCTCTCACTTATTGCAGACCCACAAAAGCATGAGGTTAATCCTGCTATCCCGACTCCCCGACCTCGTGCTTCTATCGCCACCACCAAATGTTCTGTTTTTCATATATCCTCTAAAAAAATCTGCATGGATTATCGACTCGGGTGCTACGGATCATTTGATCCTGGCCAAATTGTTGATCGCTAATCATTCACTCTTTCGGTGGTGTCTAATGCTAATGGTAATCCCCTCCCCTGTGGTTGGGGATGGCTCTCTATCTCTCTCTCCTTCCCTACATCTAGATTTTGTATTGCTTGTTCCATCTTTGGACCATAACTTGTTGTCTGTTGCACAACTTACTATTACTTTGGGGTGTACTGTAACATTTTGGCAGACTCATTGTGTTTTTCAGGACATCCTCACAGGAAAGACGATTGGTTGTGGTATCGGCGGGGCAAACTCTACTACTTAGACTGGGCACCGGATAGTGAGATCAAGGTTGGTCAAGCTTTCACAACCAGTGGAACTCGTTCTGAGGAGGAGAGAGACAAAGTTTGGTTATGGCATAAACGCCTTGGGCATGCCTCGTTCAGTTATCTTAAGAAGTTGTTTCCATCATTATTTTCCAGTCTTGATGTTTTCAGCTTCCAGTGTGATATGTGGGAATTGGCTAAGAGTCATCGTGTCCTGTTCCCATTAAGTTCACATAAGAGTTTGGTTTCGTTTTCTCTTGTTCATTCTGATGTTTAGGGACCTGCTAAAATTGCCACTTCGGCAGGAGCTTGATGGTTTATCACGTTTATAGATAATTGCACACACATGACTTGGGTGTCCCTTCTCAAAACAAAAGGGGAAGTCAGTTCTAAGTTTCAACAGTTCTATCAAATGGTGGAGACATAATTTCATACCAGAATTTAGGTTCTTCGTTCCGACAATGGCGGAGAATTTCTCAACCATGATCTTACCCAGTTCTTACAAGATCATGGCATCATACATCAACGCTCATGTCCTTACACTCCCCAACAGAATGGGGTGGCTGAATGAAAGAACAGACACTTATTGGAAGTAGTTCGTGCCTCTCTCTTTGGCGCCAATATGCCACGATCTTTTTGGGGTGAAGTCGTCGTCTCTGCTGCATACCTTATCAATCAGATTTCCTCTAGTATCCTAAATTTCCAAACACCACTTCAAACACTTCACCACCATATCCAAACACCTCCCACTCCAAACCTGGAACCCCGGATTTTCGACTGTGTTGTATTTGTCCACTTACATGATCACCAACGAAGCAAATTGGATCCCCGAGTAGAAAAATGTGTTTTCATTGGCTATGCACCTCATTAGAAAGGATACCGGTGTTATCATCCTCCTAGTCAGAAGGTTTTTACCTCCATAGATGTTGTGTTTCGGGAACATAACTTATATTTTTCAACAGCCCAGGAGGAGAATCGAGAATCCACCACTGCTCAAATTCTCGATTTTTTTCCCCAGGACGTCACTCTGCATCAACACGACTGTTTGCCAGTGGAAAGCAATCGGTCGCTAGTGGAAAACAACCAGTTGTCCCCCCATAGTTCTTCAAATACGGAGACCCTGCTTCAAAACGATCATTCGGCAGCAGACAATGACCGGTCATTAAAGGAAAACGATCAGTTGTCTCCACGCTGTCAAAATTAGGAGGAGGAAATTGAACCGTTTTATGAGATTTTGCCCGCTTCAGCTCCAGTACCACACCAATCACCTGCTGAGGACGTCATTCATGTAACATTTTTTCCTGAAACTGATAACATTAATGAAATATCCCATAATGATTTGATTTTAGAAGGCACAGAGCCAGCATATCAGATTCCAAAAAGGAAGAACTGTGACAAACCTCCAGTCCACTACGAAGCAGATCTTAATGCAAAAGGGAAATATCCCATCAACAATTATGTATCTCTCAATAGATTATCAGAATCACGGGTAAGCAGTTGGCCGACATATCTGTCCCCAACAGTGTAACTGAAGCACTAAAAGACCCCAAATGCGAGCTCTCCAGAAAAATGGCACATGGGAACTCGTGTCATTACCTCATGGAAAGAAGACAATGGGATGCAGATAGATTTATACTGTGAAACTCAAAGCAGATGGATTCATTGAAAGATATAAAGCTAGATTGGTGGCCAAGGGGTACACACAAGGATATGGGATAGACTACCAAGTGACCTTTGCCCAAGTGGCTAAGATTAAAACTATCAGAGTCCTTTTGTCTCTACCAGCAAATCTCGACTGGTCATTACATCAGTTTGATGTAAAAAATACATTCTTACATGGAGACTTGGAAAAAGAAGTATATATGGACTTACCACCAGGATGTAACTTAGCTTGTGACAAGGAGAATCAAGTTTGCACGCTCAGAAAGTCATTGTATGGGTTAAAGCAATCTCCCAGGGCATGGTTTGGCAGATTCACTAAATCCATAAAGAAGTTTGGATATATACAGAGTAATGCGGATCACACTTTTTTGCACGCTCAGAAAGTCATTGTATGGGTTAAAGCAATCTCCCAGGGCATGGTTTGGCAGATTCACTAAATCCATAAAGAATTTTGGATATATACAGAGTAATGCGGATCACACTTCGTTCTTGAAGCGTGATGGAAGAAGACTTACTACATTGATTGTTTATGTGGATGACATAGTCGTAACTGGAAACGACACAGAATAGCAACTGAAACTGCAGAAGTATTTGTCTCAGGAATTTGAGATGAAAGATTTAGGTGATCTGAAGTACTTTCTCGGAATTGAAGTAGCAAGGTCCACAACTGGTATATTTCTGTCCCAAAGGAAGTATGTATTAGATCTACTCATTGAAATAGGGATGCTTGGATGTAAGCCTGTGGACACACCCATTGAGATGAATCACAAGTTGTGTGAAGACATGGATCAAGAACCAACCAATAAGGAACAGTACCAACGCCTTGTTGGAAGGTTGATATATTTTGCCCACACAAGACCAGATATTGCATATGCTATGAGTGTGGTTAGTCAGTTTATGCATTCACCCAGTGTGTCTCATAGGAATGCAGTTGATCGGATCTTAAGGTACTTAAAGTCAGCCCCTGGGACATGATTAATGTTCTCAAAAAATAGAGATCTCGAAGTTGTTGGATATACAAATGCTGATTGGGTTGGCTCCATTACTAATAGACGCTCTACTTCAGGTTACTTCACTTTTGTGGGAGGTAACCTAGTCACTTGGCGGAGTAAAAAACAAAATGTGGTTTCTCGGTCTAGTGCTTAAGCAA
>NW_018922221.1:270282-321334 GCF_002207925.1 Prunus avium | reverse complement strand
AAAAAGCTATAAAATGTCAAGAACTAACTCAAAATAGTGGGTGAATAACATGAAAAATCATGTGTAAAAAAGAACCGAACAGATTGCCTAAGACTAAGCAGGGTCATGATGCAATTTGGGTTATTGTGGACTGATTGACAAAATTTGCACATTTTATGCCTGTATCTATGAAGTATTCAGTGGACACACTGAGTAAGCTCTACATTCGTGAGGTGGTGAAACTCCACAGGATTCCTGTATCCATTGTCTTGGATAGGGATGCTCGTTTCACTTCTAAGTTTTGGAGTAGTTTCCAAAAGGCCATGGGAACTAGATTGGATATGAGTATAGCTTTTCACCCTCAAACTGATGGTCAAACTGAACCGGTGAATCAAGTGATGGAGGATATGCTTCGGGCATGTGTCTTGGATTTTAAGGGAAATTGGGATGAACATTTGGCTTTGATAGAATTTGCCTATAACAACAGTTATCACTCTAGTATCGGTATGGCACCATATGAAGCATTGTATGGAAGACCATGTAGATCATCTGTTTGTTGGGCTGAGGTAGGTGATAATAAAGTAATGGGTACCGATGTAGTTCAAGAGACTACAGAGATGGTTTCTATCATAAGAGATAGAATTCACACAGCACAGAGCCGTCAGAAGAGTTATGCAGATAAGAAACGGCGGAGTGTGGAATTTGAAGTTGGTGACCATGTGTTTTTGAAAGTTTCACCAGTGAATGGAGTGATAAGATTTGGTAAGAAGAAAGGAAAGTTATCTCCCAGATTTGTTGGACCTTTTGAAATTCTAGATAAGGTTGGTGAGTTGGCATATCGGTTCGCATTACCTCCAATGATGTCATGTGTCCATAACGTGTTTCATGTGTCAATGTTAAGGATGCTTCACACATAATTGATTATGGTACTGTTGAAGTCAATGAAGATGCAACTTATGTAAAGGCACCTATATGCATCTTGGACAGGATGACCAAACAACTTAGGACAACTCAAGTGGATTTGGTCAAAGTGTTGTGGAGTCACCATGATGACGGTGATGCTTCTTGGGAATTGGAGTCTAAAATGAGGAGGAAGTATCCTCATCTCTATGAGGACGAGGCGTGTTGAATTTCGGGACGAAATTACTTTAAGGAGGGTAGAATGTAATAACCTCAAAAATAATACTTGGTTTTATTATTTTTGTGAAAAATCTTATTAAGTCGTTTGACTATATTGGGTGTTTTATGAATTTGGTTTGATGTGAAAATATTGGAATTAAGTGAGTTTAATCTCAAATTGGGACAAAAATGCCCTCATGATTAAGTTTATGATTTCTCAAAGGATGTTCAGGAAATTGAATTGAAAAAATTGTGATTTTTGGATTGAAAATAGAGCTTGATCTCATGAACGCGTAGGCGCAGAAGATTCATGAATCGGAGTTGAAACGAAGAAGTTATGCTCGTTTGAAGTTTCAGGGACTTAATTGCAAAAGTAAACAGTGACAATTTTTGGTTTATAAATTACAGAGGGGCACTGTTGAAATTCAAAAACTTCATTTTACTTATGTAATTTCAACAGTGCCCCTCTGTAATTTATAAACCAAAAATTGTCACTGTTTACTTTTGCAATTAAGTCACTCTAAACTTTCAAGGCAAACACCACAGCAACTAATTCTATATCATGTGTAGGGTAGTTTCTCTGATGAACCTCCAGCTGTCTAGATGCATATGCAACCACTTTACCATTTTGCATCAACACACATCCCAAATCCTGAAGAGATGCATTACTATAAATCACCAATCCTCCTCCTCTTGAGAGAATTGTCAATACCGGAGCAGAACTCAATTTCTTCTTCAATTCATTGAAGGCTTTCTCGCAATCCTCATTCCAAAAATGAACAACATATCCTTCCTTGTCAACTTGGTCAAAGGTGCAGCAATACTTGAGAAACCCTCAATAAACCTCTGATAATAACCAGCCAAACCCAAGAAACTGCGAATCTCAGTCACAGTAGTAGGCTGTTTCCACTCCATAACTGCTTCCACTTTAGAAGGATCCACAGATACCCCATCCTTGGAAACCACATGACCGAGAAATTTTACTTTATCCCGCCAAAAATCACACTTTTCATACTTGGCATATAACTGATTCCTTCTTAGTGTTTCCAACACAATCTCAAGATGCCTATCATGATCTTCATCATTCTTTGAGTAGATCAAGATATCATCCACAAACACCACTACAAAATCATCCAAGTAAGGACTGAATATTCTGCTCATCAAATCCATAAACACAGCAGGTGCATTAGTCAACCCAAAAGGCATGACAACAAACTCATAATGTCCATACCTAGTTCGAAATGCTGTTTTAGGAATATCTTCCTCCCTCACCCTAACTTGGTGATATCCTGACCTCAAATCAGTCTTTGAGAACACAGTTACCTCCTTCAACTGATCAAACAAATCTTCAATCCTTGGCAACGGATACTTATTTTTAATCGTTACCTTGTTTAACATTCTGTAATCCACACATAATCTCAGTGTGTGATCCTTGTTCATCACAAATAGGACATGTGCACCCCAAGGTGATGTACTCGGTCTAATGAATCCTTGTGCCACTAAGCCATCAATTTGAAGCTTGAGTTCTTTCAACTTAGTAGGTGTCATTCTATATGGAGCCTTTGATATTGGTGATGTTCCCGGAACCAATTCAATAGTAAACTCCACTACCATCCTTGGAGGTAAACCAGAGATATCTTGGAAAACATCCTGATACAAAGATACCTTAGGAACATCTTCCAATGCTAGACCTCGTTCTACTCTTTCCACAAGAGCTAGAAACCCATCCTTCATAGTTGCATCAGTTTCAATGCACTTATACCAAACCACTGCTTGTCCAGGAATATGAAATGACACTAACATACCATGACAATCAATTACATCATGATTACATTGTAACCAGTCCACACCAAGTATCATATCATACGTGTTATTATCCACAACAATTAAATCAGCAAGGAACTCCTTATTACCAATCAACAATGGGCAAGACTCAGTTACCAAAATCAATTTCATAGAATTACCCGAAGGTGACTCAACAATTAAAGGCACACCAAGCAATTCAGGAGTTAATCCCAACGAATTCACAACAGATTGAGAGATAAAAGAATGTGATGCACCAGTATCAAACAAAACTCTCACAAGATTATGAAAGAGACTTATTGTACCTTCCACACCAGTGTTCCTCTGCGTATGACCCACGACAAAGACTCTGGCATTTCCTTGTTTTTGTTGTTATCCCTGTTTGTTCTCACTCTTGCAGTTCTTAGCAATATGTCCTGGCTGATCTTTCCACTCTTGAAGTTCTTAGCAATATGTCCTGCAGTTCTTAGCAATAGCAGGAAAGTACTTCTTGTAAAAGAGTGCCAAAAACCCTTCCCAATCCATCCTCTAGTCCACATTCTGTGATCTTTCCACTGTCTCCCACCACACTCGTGCCTCATCGTGTAAGTAAAAGGAAGCTGCACTCCTCTTTTCAACACTGGTCATACCCAAAATCTTGAAGTAGTTCTCAAGATTTCGTATCCACCTATCCGCCTTCATGTGATCAACTTTACCCTCAAAAGGTTTAACTCCTAGTTTCTTGAGGTCACGAATCAATAAGGACATTCTAAAGGGATCTGTGGGTGACACTGGTGGTGGTTGAGGAACACCATGCCCCCGTGCCTGCAAGAACTCTGCGAATAGATCAGCTGTACAATCATCCACTTGCACATTACGCACATTTTATGCACCAGCAAGAGCTTCTTCCCCAATCTCCTCCTTAGACTCCTCGTGAATCTCAGGAGTAGACTTTACAGCTCTGGGCTCTTCGCCCCTACCTCTAGCTCTGCCTCGGCCTATGCCTTGGTCCATTCTCCTATTGGCAAAAGACAAGCGAACTGTTCATTCCATGCTTGAGTATTATCTCAAAATAAACAAGCCTGAAAATAACATACAACCACAACAACAACAACAACAACAACAACAGAGGACCCATTCCTCTAACACCTAGACCCAAAGTTCTGACAAAGCAAACCAATTGCGCAGTAAACAAATTTTCAGAGCTGACCATAAGCTCTATCACTTCGTTAGGCAAACCATATGCTTTGATACCAAATTGTCAGAGCTGACCATAAGCTCTAACACTTCATCAAAGCATAACCATATACTCTGATACCAAACTGTCACACCCCGAATTTTCAACAACAACAAATCTGTGAGTTTAAACGAAACAACCAACAATCCAGGATGTGAAGCTCGGAACCTTCATCAAAAGTACTTAGAAATTTAAATTTTTCTTTCTTGATACGACACCACCGTTCTGAACCGCAATGTCAATAATGACTCAACTCTTCTGAGTCAAATATTACATTACAAACTTTCATAATAAAATGAACAATCATCATATTACATAATCTGCTCCTCATAGCTCATTTCACACAGCAGAAGTCTAACACTCACCAACACTCTGACACCACACTTTGCACCTTATGGAACCACCAACGAGCCTCCTGCTCCTCACCTTAATTCTCCTGGTCACAGTCTCTACCACCTGCAGGATTTTCCCCTACACCATCGAATAGTGCACCGGGTTCACCATAGAACAACCCAGTAAGCTTTCTAAAGCTTGTATGAGTAAACCAAGCCCAGAGCATAATATGTCAATTTACACATAATATACAAACACATGCACTTTCATTAGCATACCACAATCCTTGTATAACCAAGGTAATTATAATCATCAATAACATCACAACCACAATTCTTTTATTTTATTTAAAGAACTGTTTCGATCACCACCTGTGACCACACCAAATTTCTTTTATTTCAAAGTAGTTTTCACACGTCAAATATTTGACAGATAGAAGAGAGAATACTATGAACCTCTAATCTATAACATTACAAACCTCCAAAGTAGTGTTCACTCATGATTACACGCCAGTCATGAGTACTAGATGGCGCCAGACTAGAGCTCTAACTGTTCTTGGGTCTTGCTCCGTAGGGTAATTTATCCCTCATTATTTGCCACGAGAATGCCCACCTGACAAACTCATAAGGGATTCAAGGTATTCTCCAAACAATATAAAATGTCGTTTCACATTAAACATATTGTTTTATCGCCAAATACACCAATCACATCAATACATATTTATTATATATATTTATGTGGTTATTCATGAATGAATTTCCACCATACATCCACAACATATGTTATATGGTTCAACACCAAAATCTCCAATAAAAATAATCAATTCAAAACAAAATAGGTTTCACTTACCTCATGAACCGTTGATGAACAAGTTCATGTGTTTTAAATCAATTAAAATATTTTACAAAATCATAAACAACATGTTAATTATAGCCATTAAAATTATTCAAGGTCACATTATAATAAATATAATAATTCGTGATTTTACTTACAATTAGGATGGTTTTACTCACCTCTCGTCCAAACTGCGTCTTCAACAACTCAACGAATCCTCAATGAGCAACTCAAACTCCAACAGTACCTAAGCAAAGTACATAACTCAAATTAGCACAAAACTCCCAAATCCAAGATTTCGCATCCAATGACGGAAATGCCCTTCGGACCAATCAGGGATCCAAAGTGATCAAATCTCATCCAACCAACTCCAAAACTGTAACGTACGTGCTGTCGACGTTAAATCATGACCAATGACACCCATTGTCCAAAAGGTCACTATTTGGGTCTCATGGGTCCCACCGTGCTCAGCACCTCCAGGACTACAATCTGTCTCAAACCCCCTAACTCAGAATCCCCACCACGCGCCTCCACGCGCCGCCACTGCCGGTGATGGTTCGGGGTACTATTCCGGCGAAGGACCAACCCTAGAATCGCTGGTCAAGACCTATACCAAAATGTTCGTAACATTGAGTAGAACAACTTTAATTCTTACCTCAAGGTCCGATTCGAAGCGTAAGTGGCTCAAACCGCCGGTTGAAGTCGTTGACTTCACTAATGACGAACCAACTTCACGGCGTCACCGTGCCTTCACTGCATCTCTGATGGCCTCGATTCTTCTTGGGTTATGCTCACGAGATAGTGGGCTTTCGATTTGGGTGGGTGGTGTCTATCACTGCCACCGTACACCGCCGCAGAAACCGTCGGAAATCGCCGGCGAGCTCTCAAACCTCCGGGCCAAAATGAAGTTTCTGAATTTCAACAGTGCCCCTCTGTAATTTATAAACCAAAAATCTGTCACTGTTTACTTTTGCAATTAAGTCCCTGAAACTTCAAATGAGCATAACTTCTTCGTTTCAATTCTGATTCACGAACCGTCTGCACCTACGCGTTCATGAGATCAAGCTCTATTTTCAATCTAATAATCACAATTTTCTCAATTCAAATTCTTGAACATCCTTTGAAAAATTATAAACTTAATCATAAGGGCATTTTTGTCCCAATTTGAGATTAAACTCTTTTAATTCCAATATTTTCACATCAAACCAAATTCATAAAACACCCAATATAGTCACACGACTTAATAAGATTTTCCACAAAAATAATAAAACCAAGTATTATTTTTGAGGTTATTACAATCTAAAATCCACATCAACAAAAAAAAAGGGGATCTACTTTTGCCACATCATCATTTAACAGCCCTATTAACGGTTTGACTAATGGCAGGATTTATTTATAGGTTTTTCGTGAGTTCCGGTATCTAGTGCAAAATTTTAAAAGTTTGGTACTAATTTGAAACGGCACCTAAAATTTGGGTACTTTTTATGTAGTTAATCCACATATTAATCATAATGGGATGTAATAGAAGATCTAAAAAGACACTATCGTGAAGCCTAAAAAAAAAATCTCTTATGCAGATAGCTGTTGTCAGACGACTAGTCACATACACAAATACGACTAGCTAAGGTAGGTAACCATAATCTTCAACAATAAGCAAGACAATTTCAGAGACATGAAATGACTCTGGAAGCACAACCCACACACATGAGCAACCTAGAGGCCGAAGGATGCGTCAAGCTGGCAATCACCAACTAGCAACAATTACATGAACACTCAATGCAGTTATGCATTTCAACTAACAGATTATGTGCCAGAAATGGAACCAATTGAAGTGCTGAAATAAAGTAACACAAAATCACACAATCAGTTGGTGACCCGGAAACCTAACAATGGGTGAAAACTGGGGAACCCTAGTTCCGGTCGGGGAGACTGCTTCACTAGATCAAGAATGTGCTCAATACAAGTACCACACGAGATCAATCAAGAGACTCAACTTAGCATTCTATAATCTTAATAATATCAAGTTTTACAATGTAACGTGTCCAAAAAACAAATGAAAAACCATGTCTATAGCCATTTGTCTCCTAATCACCAAGACTTCTGTTTGCTAAAAACTGAACCAACATTGACGAATCTGCAAGTGTGCTTGGCAAGCTCAACAATGCCTACTATTGGTCCACAATGTTTATCACTCCCTTTGCACAACGAGGGCTTTTAGGTGTAGTTGGGGCTTAATTTTGAGCACATTCGGACTTATAAAAACTAACATTTATGAAACTAAATGCTAAACTTTGATTATAAACACAATTCAAGCTAAACTTTGGCTATAAACAATTCAGGATGAAAGAACATTTTGGCTGGTAAAAATCCATAAGACAACCCATATTTTCCGTATCTTAGAAAACTCAACTTTGAATAGCTAAACAGCGAACCCAAGATGTCGCAGCAACATTGGAAACCTGGCCCAGATAGTTGCGAGCTTACAAAGGAAGAAATTTTTTTGGTTCATTTTGAGATCTTGCAGAAATTAATATAGTTGACTTGAGGATCAAGAAATGTATGTATCCAAATGCAGAACATCCGAACAAGACTTTGATAAGAAATAAGAGTATCTATTTACTAGCTATGTATTGAAAATGAAATTATCCCTCAATGGCAGCGATTGACGAGGTCTCTTTGACAAAAATCTATAAACGTGTCTGAGAACTGACTTCACAACCCCATCTCATCTTGCTATCTAAACTGAACAGAAAACAGGAAGCAAACATGGGAAAAATGAGAGTCACCAAACTATACCTGTACTGTATACATTCACTAGTTCAAGAATCTTTCTTTATTTACTGTCAAAGTTACATTGAACTGATGATGAAGGCCATTGCCATGCCCACCCAAAGAGGAAGCTCTCTATAAATATGTAGTAAAAGCTCAAGAGGGGCTTTGATCAATGGTTGAAGATACACACTGATTTAAGGAAAAGTCCTTCCCAACCACACGCTGGGAGAAGGAAGTATATAGCCAACAAAATCCGGCCACCGAACCTTGTTGAAACCTTTTCAAAAGCTAACCTCACTGGATGCCTATACAGAGTCAATTTTCACCAGTTTCCAGGTTTCACAGCCAGATGATGTGGAGAATTGCCCAATTCATCTCTGGAATCATGAAAACTCATTCATCCAACTATTTTCCTAGTTGTAGATTTTTACTGGCTTTTCAAATGTGTGGCGATTCTGCAAAAAGGTGTAAAATTGGCAAAGTAATGTCAACAGGTAAGCCTATCCAAGAATATATCTGATCAAATATATAACCTAGCAGCTTCGATGTCTTCTTATTATAAAATAAAAATAAACATTAATAAATAAATAAAGTACATAAGGAAGCATGTGTTCCAGATGAATGTGAGCAAGCTGCATGTTTCCTAACATCTCAGCCTAAGAGTACTCACTAAAAGCCAAAATATGTGACAACATAAACTCGAAAAAAAAAATTCAAATAATCTGGGAAAGAACAAACAAAAATGCTTCATCTTACCTGATTAGCTGCATACGCTCTTTTAGGAGCACTGTCAGAGTGTTCCAGCCCAAGATATTGCTCCCAAGCACCATAAACATCTCTTCTCTATAGGCAGATTATGAACAACAAAATGAAAATATAATTTGAAATTTGAAACAGAAATACCATAGTAACATATCTCTAGTTTACACACCTGAAACCGACTAGACACAACGTCAGAGTCCTGGAGATATTCTGGGCGACCTAGGGAAAGAAACGCAAACTTCCACTGGCAAAAAGGAAAAAATAAATTTAATGTTTCATTAGTAAAATGTAACAGTAGGAGGAAAGGTTTAATACAACAATTCCATTTCTTTATTTTAAACCAAATGAGAATGTTCATCTTTCTAACAAAATCAGGAAAGGGAATCATGATAATAAGAACATAGATTATACCTTGGCAAACTCCTCATCCGCAACCTGTAATTTCTTTTGTACTCGAGCTTTAATTTCAGCCAAAGTCTCACCTTCATGTATGACCAAGAAAAAAGGTTCCCCAAAGTTTTGAATTTGCTGGGGAAGAATAGATAAATTTGAGCATATGAGATTAGGAATCTCGTACATTGTTCAGTTTGAAAGGCAAATATCAGGAGGGGGAAAAAAGAATCAGTGAAGCTGCGAAGCGAAAAAGTTAGTCGCAATTACCATTTGGTTCTGAGCTGTGTCTTTAGTGAAATGGTAGACATGAATTACACGATCATTAGGACCAAGATTTTTCTCTTCGTCAGGAACCTATGAAATGAAAAGAAAAACACAACATCAACTAAATCAAGCAACACATAAAAAACACAACTAATAACTAGATTCAGACCCCTTCCAGCATACGCATGTGTGTGTGTGTGTGTGTGTGAGAGAGAGAGAGAGGGAGACCTCTTCGGCCCGTAACGTCCAGTATTGATCATTTATGTTCTCAATCTTTTCACTGTGAGGAAAAACCTGCAGATGTGTTACAGCAGGATCAAATAGCAATAACAAAATATTCCTTTTTGTATTTCTAAGCTTCCTAATTTCCCAAGGGCTACCATGGCAAAAGTGGATAAAAAGGAAACCCCAAGCCTATGTAATCCCTTTCTTCCAACCAGCTGTATTAATTTAACATTAAATTGACAAAGGAACTAGAAAAAAGAAGGAAGTTATATCTCACAGAACCATGGTAACATCAAATTAACATATTCATTAACATCAGGTGGCCCACACAAAAAGTGCTAGCTTTTTGTGGGACTCATGCTTTAGTAAACCCACCATTGAATCTCATGTCCTCACCATACTTCTGCTAGATCAATATAAATGTTATAGAACAAAGCTATCTGTACCACGAAATTCATGAAGATGTACATTTGACAACTGTGAACCCTAAGGGGGACTGCTCAGATATAGAAATCAGGCCAATTAACACTCAGCTCACTTAACAGGGGCATAGAGGACCTTTTTTTTTAAGCCTGTGTTAAAAAACTGTACACAAATGAAACCCTTCCATTTTTATGTCTTTCATGTATCAATTTTAGAGATACATTAGTCAGAACAGTTGTTTTCATTGGAAGATGAAGCTCAGACCTTGTAAATCTTGTGATAGAAAACTTCAAGCAACCTAAGTTCTGCATCTGGATGAGACAATTCAACCTGTTCCAAATTGGGTTACACTAGTTACCACAACCATAAAATCAGAGTACTAAACTAAAGAAAATAAACGATTAAAGCAAATCATCACGAACTCAACCATAAAAGTGGGGCAACAATTACATAAAGCCACCACTAATAAATAGGACGTTTCGACTGGTTGGATAGGATGATAGTGTAACTAACAGGTCAAAAACGTCACCTTCGTTTTAAGGTCATTAATTACATCCCCCACAGTGCTCTGTTTTGGCAGTCTTATGGTATGAATAACAACCTGGTGAAAGACACATGTATTAGAACATTAAGATTAACAAAACATAACATTGTAAGATCTGATCAGTGCACTCACTTCTTCCTTAGTAGCATGATGGAATGCGACTTTCAGAGTTTTCAAACCTTGTAATTCAGGCAGAGGGATGTCCAATACTTCGTAGTACAATATATCTGAAGTCTGTCATGGATTGTTGTAAGAGAAATGATCTCCCAAGTTTTAAAGAAAATATCACCTAGGGCTGTGATATTATTACCTGATTGTAGTGGACCAGCATATCAGTCAAGCGTTCAACCCCCCGATACTTAATTGGCTGGGGTTTGGGCTGTTGTGAGTAACAGTTGTGCGATGTAAGCCTAATTTTGGATGGATCATCCAAACCAAGTTGCTGAGCAACTCGTTCCACAACATCATCATAGGTATGGAGTTTCGATCTTAAAATCAATATGGAAAACAAAAGGAGATAAAATCACTTTTAGATTATATAGCCCAGTTAATGATATAGATAAACACCAACAATGATAGAACTTACAATTCTAGGGAGAAATCATCTTCTTTGGGTTTCTCAAGAGATCGGAAGTGAACAACCTGTGACATATCACATCATAAAAACAGCTAAGTCAGGGTTCTTTTAATGAGAGTTTTTATATATTAAAATAACACAGTACTTTTATTATTATTAAAAAGCCACAATACTTTTTTTTAATTAAAAGCACAATACTCACCACCTGAATTCACATAATTGTGCAACAAGAATATGTCACCATTCACCACCAAAAGCATATATAATTAAGATTTAGAATACATTATCTTAAATGGCTAAACATTAATAATGCTCGAAAGGAATACTTTTTTTTTTTTTCCAAAGTTAGGAAGGGGGAAGGGGAAAACTCACAGAAACGGGTACCATGGGGCTTTAAACCCAGGACCACTTGGGAGAACACCAAAGGCCTGGGCTTGAGAGGAATATTTGCGGTTAACTAGATGTTTAGACACAATATTCATGACAGAACATGGTTTGAAGTGGTAATCTACAATTGAAAAAATTTCTAACTGGAATTTAGTAAACAAAAGAGGCAAGGTCTAATAGCATGGAAATTCAATCTTATTATACCCCACGTCCACTGGAGTTACAACTTATATTGGTGGGTACTTATGAAAACACGAGCTCAGTTGAAAAAGAAACACACCAATCATCTAGAAAACAAGCTTGTGTTTCAAAAGCCTTGTTCTAGGAACAGGCCAGGCATGAGATTAAGCTTCAGATACAGGCTTATAGCTACATTGTTTGTTCTAATATAGCTACAAATAAACCACCAAAAAAGGAATAGAAGTTTCAAAACAAATGTAAAAGTCTCAGGAAGGCTTACTTGACGGTTGTGCACATAGTCCAGAAAAGATGGGACATCTGGATAGCGGAGATGTTCTCCATTTTCAACTGGAGTGGGCTTCTGAAAGCAAACAATGTCTCCATCCTCAAGCTGCATACATAGACAACAAGTTAAAATACTGACAAGAATAGTAAGTTCATGAACACTGATGACATTTAGAAAATACCTGGCAGGCTCGAAATGTGAATTTCTTGTCGATGGGTTCACACATGACATTGGGCTCAAACTTAATTTCCTAAGCATCAGAGCACCAGTAAGAAACCATGGCTTACAACCAAAGCAAGAAAAATCAACAGCTACATACATTATTTAGTAATAACAAAGACCAATAATCAGACAGCTTTGCATCAGACAAATTCAACTCATGGCAAGGGACAAGGTTGGATTTGGGTACTTGTTCAAGATCAAGACCAGCATAAAATAACAAGTCCAGGATACAATACCAGGCCCAACCATGCTTTATAGATTAGACAAAGGAATCATATTAACTATGGGATGAGCAGAAACTTCTACACCCAGGCATTGCATGGTTACTAGTGTGAACAGATTAATCCATTCATCAAACCTCTAAATTGTTGGTTTCATCGTTATATGAACATATACAATCTAGTTCTAAACTTCTAATCAAAAAGTTTCCTACAGAATGACACCAGGAGCTCAGAAAAGGGGTTATTGCATACAAACCTCATAAAGGTCAATCTCTTCCTCAGGGGCATAGCCAGCCATTTCATTCAATTTTGACAATATTTCGGCTGCCTTACCAGTACTCTTCACAAAAAGCCTTCCAACATATCTGACAGTATTAAGAAAATAAGCAAAACAACAACCTTCAAATTCTTCCATAGCTTATTGAGTAAGAGTAACCCAATAAAAAAACAAATAAAGTACCGTAGTTCTTCTTTTTCTGGATCATAAAGTTTAAAGAAAAGCAGAATGTCATCCTTTGTCTTGTCAGGTGGAGCGATAGGGCGTAAATCCTTAATAAAAAGCATAAAATTAGATAAACTGCTGCAAAGCACATTCCAGACAAGAACGATGTTCTTTAGTAGTACGACAATATTACCAGCCCAAGCTCTACTTCTAAGAATAACTTTAGTTCTGCATTATGAACCTTGTTTGATACCTCCCTCAACTGTCCAACCTACAATGCAATGAAAAGAAGACTGAGCCATACACATCTTTGTATACAGAGGCACTTGCATAAAGAGCAAAAGTTCGGTCACCAATGCACTTTTCTGGAAAATAAATGATGATGCAGAAAGAAAAAAACCGCAGCTCTTGCATTCAAATGCCAAAAAACCTAGGACAATATTTCTTATAGGGAAAATTTTCTATTATGGAAAGAAGTACTAATGGCCATACATGCTTAACACACTAACCAAAAGAACCACAAGTAATCAGCTCAGAACACACAACTAATCAAGACAGATTTAATGGAAAGGAATATCCCTATTGCTATGACAAAGAGGCCCAAAAAGATGCCAAGAGATATATTCATAAAGAAAACTGTAGTTAACAGGTGTTGAACTACAGAGCAACAATAAGGCATAGAAATATCAACTGTGGAACTATTTCCATTGAACTATTTCCATTGAAACAATGGGGAACTATTTCCATTGAAACAATGTGGAAATATTATCATTGAAACAATGTGGCCTAAAGATAATATATTATCGGCCCTGCTTCGCAACCAATTAACCAAAAGTAACAAAAGGATGTTCCTTGGCCAAGCGTTGCAAACAATCATACATGGTGTACAAAGATCGATTCTTATACAGCAGCCAATACAATCAGGCATAGCATGTAATACAATTTGAAAGAAGAGCTTCAGTAACTCACAAGTCATAAACATACAATATAGCTTTCTTTTTCATTTTCAAATGCTCACTCTGTAAAAGCATTAGCTTGTACGTGCAAGCATCATCTAGAACATGATAAGCATCAAATAAATATAAAGACCAGTTTCATCTGTCCCACAAAGCCATTATAAAAAAAGAAAGAAAAACTTGAAACAGAGAAGCAGCACAAGATAAGTACAGATTGTGTTTCCTCCACCGGCGTCAATGGACGGTTAGGACGATATGTATGGTTTTGACGCTTCGCCCACAACCAAAATCGCAGAAATTGCACTGGTATACCAATCTCTTTTGCAACCTCCTCCTGGATGAATCATTATGGAAAATAATAAGAAGTGCAGCAAGAAAAAAAAATCCATGTTAAATGAAGAAGTGCATCACAACCAAAAAGAAAACAGTAGAACCATGTGTGGAGAAAGTATTATATATACACTAGCATTTGGAGTAGGTGAGCTATAATTTATTGTTGGAGCTGTGCAAATATATACTAAATCAAATAAATTTCCAAATGAATTATCACCATATGCCAGATAACTTGAAGTCCACATATAATACTACGCAAAAGGCATAATCCCCTTAAAATGTTTCATTGTATTTTGATACATCTGCTAACAGAACTTTGCACAGAGCTACTAGTCCGTTTCTAAATTTACAGATATTAATGCGCACCACCAAGCTTTCTTAACCCACTTTCCATGTAACGAAAAAAAAAACTACCTACAAAAAGGAGGAGGGGGCCTAGCTTTTATTTTCAAAATCTGTTAGTTTTAATTTTATAATCTTCTATTCAGATTATAAAATTACAACATTGGCTTGACACAGATGCCAAAGTCTCCAACAACTATGACTACAGAGAAAAAATGAGTGAAAAACATGAACAATCCTAGTCACAGGACTTTAAACACAACTGAATACCTTAATCTCTGAGCATATAAAAACATGCCAAAAAATTAAGAACATGTATACATACCATTCCTTGCATATTAACATATTAAGAACTGTAGCCTTTCTATTTTTAACATATTAACGAATACCTTGCCTAACAAAAGAGGACAGAAACAACAATTAAAGCTAGAACGCATTGAGCAGCGTGGATTCCAACAGGAAAAAGGATCATTGACAGAAAAGAACCTCATTCAAAAACGGGTGCAAGAAGCAAGTTCAAAATTGTACCTTAAATACATTAAAAGGCGTCTGCTTCTGGATACGAAAACTTCTAACTTTGTCATGATCAACAAGATCAAAATAAATATCCTTCCCAATCTGCTCGACAAGGTTCTCGTCCCGCGCAACCTAGAGGAATGATATAAGTCACAAGCAAAGAATGTTGCACTATAAATTTACACAAGTTAAGCTTGAAAGCCACTTTTAATAAGAAATGGATTTAACAGCTAAACCTTTATAATAGTATATAGGTGTGCCTCTGCCTTTTCTTTCTTCTTGTGTTCCTTTTCTTCTTGTTCTTTCTTTAACCTCTCCTGAGATAAGTCAATGAATGTATACAGGCCTTATCTCCCATAAGACAGAAATTCTGAAAGAGAATATGCACAAAGAAATATACACATGCAAAAAAATATGTGTGTATAAATAACTCAGAAATGAACCAAGTTTTTCATGAAAGCAGCTAATGTGCCAAATTGCGTGACACAAACAATCAAAACATCACATTTTATTCCTTTTCTTCTTATTCTTTCTTTAACCTCTCCTGAGACAAGTCAATGAATGTATATAGGCCTTATATCTCCCATAAGACAGAAATTCTGAAAGAGAACATGCACAAAGAAATGTACACATGCAAAAAATATGTGTGTATAAATAACTCATAAATGAACCAAGTTTTTCATGAAAGCAGCTAATGTGCCAAATTGTGTGATACAAACAATCAAAACATCTCACTGTATTTCTAATTCCAAGTTCAAGCAGAACTTTACTTGGATATGGGAATTTGATCACAAACAGAAGGATCCTTGATATCAGCCTTGTTAAGAGGTTCATTTAAGATACCTCGTGAAATCAAGAATCCATGTATCCAATTTCTTACATGAATAATCAAATATCCTACAAATTGGCCTTAAGAACAGGATCTCACCCTTAGATGTTCAGCGATGTCCTGCTCATCCACATTGCAGATAATTTTATCTCTGTCACTTTCACGTATGTACACCAGCATGTATGCATTTGAGTACTTCGTAAATTTGAAAGGAGTGTTATTGAATCCAGGGTTTGTCTGTGGTAACTGTCAAACCATAAGCAAACTATGAAAAATGAATAAAACTTAAAAGTAAAAACCTGGATTCAGTATTGCATGCAGAAATTGGAAAAGCATACCTCTTCCTCACCACCATACTGCTCCTCTAGTGCCCTCTTTATATCTTCTTTTGTGACCCTCTCATCATCGAATTTATACCTGTGTACCACAAATCTTAATGACAAATGAAGTAGAAAGGGGGCTTGATGGAATCCGATATGCATTTCTTAAAATTCAACCAAATATTTAGAATATGTTAAGCATGCAACTTGTCCAAGCAATTGGCTAGCACAGTAATTAGGTACCTCTTATGACCCAAGGCTTCAGAAACATCTGTACGGCACAGCCATGTACTATGTTACATGTTAGAGCAAATGCTCATGTTCGTGGTACACCGAAAGGGAATGTAGCTGTAGTTGCTACTTATCGAGTAACATGAAATGATGGCCATGTGCTTATTTATATATAGATTGCTAGATACAACTACATCCATATTTTTGGCCAGAAACTTCATAATGCAAAATGATCAAAATTGTGTACATCACTTTCTGACATGCGCCTTTCCAATTCCAGCAGAAAATGAGGGAAAAAGAGAGTTTCAGGAATGAACAAATGATTGTTTCAAAATATTTATGCAACATATATTGAATTAATAATTGCAAGTCAATAGAGTAACAGTCAATCACAGCTACCATACACTACGAAGAAACATAAGTCATACGTGTCTGAAACAGTGACACTAGGCATTATAATGTGATATCCTTACAACTAAATCACGGCTCCTAAGTGATAAAACAAAAAAGAACTCATCTTCTTTCTTTTTTTATTACCTTCCTCGCGTATGTATAAGAACAAAACCATTCGATTTCTAATTTTTTTTTTTAACATTCAAACTTCCTCTCTTTCAAGTTTCAACTGCCAATCATGCAGAATTCATTCATACATCTACAAGAGACCTATCAAGGTACTAAGGTATTTTTGCCATATATATGATGATTAAAATTTTATTATAAACATAATAATATCAATCCATTGAGATCCTACAAAAGCTCACTAAATTATTAGAAATACATTCACAAAGGCAGCAAAAGAGAAAGTACCTACAACCATAATTTATTGCAATACAATTCTCTTTCTCAAAAGACAAATGAAGACTAGTGTCATATCATAGTAATGCTCAAGAAGATTATGAAATTTAAAACGTATGAGTATATACTTATGCATGTTTGCTCCCCAAGTTTTCTGCTTCAAGCAAAAACAATAGGAAAACCAAACTAGGGTTGATAAAGTAACATCATGAGAATCAGTTATGGGTTTTCCGCACATGCAAAACATGGGAGCACATATGAGGGAACGGATGCCAAGAATCTGAGAACTGATGCATACCACTGATCAGAAAGCGTTGGCCTGATAAAGGCATAATAGTGCCCACCATGCACCCCACCACTGTGTACCAAAACACTGTAAACAACCACCAAATGCATAAGTATGATATAAGACTTAGAAGAGCAAAGCAGGAATCTATGAATCAAATTAATGACAGAATTTTATGGGAAATGTTTTTTTCCCTTGGTCATTTAATACTAGGAAAAAGCATAGTAGTCCTATGTATATGAGAGAAATAAATTGCCACAAGTGTGCATCTATTACAAAATAGTACTCATTTGTACAAAACAAAAAAAAAAATTTATATATATCACTAATAGAAAATTATCCAAAATACATAATAGGTGAAAGAGCTGTATCAGATAGAAAGATTATTAAATAAATAAATAAAGGATGGAGACCACATATATAAACTCAAACATATACATCCAAACAACTAAAGGAACACAAACTCTGACCAAAAAAAAGGGAACACAAACAATGTGCAACAAAAATGAAATTAAGCACCCCTATCATCAGATAATAAGTGTCAACCAAAAAATCCTCACAGCAACAATTGCACCAACCTCTCAAGAATGCTTGAAGGACAAAAAAATTTATGCCCAGAAAAAGGAGATGTAGCTAAAATAGCAAAGGGGTTTCTAATAAGGCATGTAGTACTGAATTTAGAATTCTTTCAATAACAAGAGCAACTTGGAATCCTTCCCCAGAGCACAAATCACTAGACCTCAGAACTATGATTCCTATGTGAAAGGGAATCACCACAAAGCTTTCCTAGGTTCTTTTCCTAAACAAAATGGTCTCTGATATATGACAAATAGGAAAAACTCTGAAATATACCTGTGAAGTGTGTAAAGGTTGCGAACACTCCTATCAGCTTCAGGTGATAAATATTTCCCATTCTCTCGATCGAGGTCAAGTTGCAATGGGAACTCATAACGATCATTAATCTACACAATAAGAGCATAAATAAAAACTCTCAGATTTATGTCGAAAAAAGAAACACTCTATCAGTCTTATTTGCTCAAAAGAAAATCAAATCACTCCAATCTCCATCCACAAATCATGAATGGTTCATATAGCAATTTATAAAGGCACTATAATGTGTATCAACTCTATTAACAATAAAAGTTCTGTGAAGAACTAGGAAACCGACCACTAATGGGAAACTAGAGGGACACTCAACTTTTTGTTTAAAAGAAAAAACAATCATTTAGACACAGATCATCATGCTATATTACTTGTAAATTCATTACTTACAACCATTGAAGAAGAAACCAAACCAAAAAGGGTAAAAGTAATGGAATTTCATGAGTTACAACTCTCACTATGTTATGGGCCCATGGCACCATTGCCTAAAAGCCTCATGGGGCTTAATTAATGGCCAGGAACTTGCCTCAAGAAGCAACCACTCTGAATTCATAACAATAAAAATTCCTTGGGAGCATCCACAAGAGATTTTTCCTGTTAATTACCTAGTGCAGATGGGACTTGGAGAGAAACTATGTATTATTAGAATTTAGGTGCCTTATGAGGTGGGTATCTCAAGAAGCAACAAAAAAAAAAAAAAAAAAAAAAAAAAAAAAAAAAAAAAAAAAAAGTCACCATTGTCTGAATCTAGAATAAATCCCAAATGAACGTTGGCACAAAATAAAGTTTGGGATTCAGAAGTAAAAGTAGTTCATCTGATTTATACTTTGCAGATGAGACTTGTAATACCTTGTCAAATAATTTAAAAAGTTATTAGACCTAGATGCAGTCAAAACTTCTTTTCTGTTTAAACTGAGATTTGGGTATAGTGCAAATTAAAATGAAACATTCACTGAGGAACTATCTTCTTTGCTGGTTATTTTGGAAAGGGTTTTTTTGTCAGGTACTACAGAACATTATCTTTCCCTGTCAAGTCTTATTCTAGATTCAGTGTGATAATGGTACAGTTTCAAATTTTAAGCCAACGAGGGAGATCTGCAAAGCTAAGACCATCTTAAGGTAAAGACTCTACCCTGGATTGTGGCTCATGAATACACTCAACAAGTTGAAAGCATGTCCCTATTTTTGGGGTGAAGGGCGAGGCGTTAACACGTGTCATATGGTTCACAGGAGAAGACCAACTTGGTTCTTTTACCTCACTGGTGCACTATGGGTAGGAGGAAGGGAGATCGTGCTGATCATATTTTTGTGCATAGTTGAGTAATTCTAAGTCTCAGAAGAATTTGTTTTGCAAGACGGGCGAGCTGAATGTTTCCAGGTTGCTGTGTGCTGTTAAGTGAACAACACAAGGCCTTTGGTGGCGGGAAGAAAGCCAAAGTGTCGGTGCCTCTGTTGTGGAATATATTTGGGTTGTGTTTCTTTATGTTCCCTTGTCCACGGTGTTGTGCTTTTGAAATAAGTTTTTTTTCCTTCCAAAAAAATTACAAGCCTGGAAACTTTCATAATCTATTCTAACTTATAATCCTAAAGTAAATAAACATACGCAATCAAATGCACTCATTCATGCTAATAATGCACAAATAACAGACATAACGACCTCAAGTAAAATAGTTATTGAAGTTCTAACCTTCACCATTGTGTCCCGCATAAAGTCGTACTCAAATCGTTTCAACTGAAGTTGAAGCACCGGGGGAAAGTCAATAAACAGAACACCTTTCTTAGCATCCTGAAAAATTATGCTCCAAAATGGTCATCAAACAAATATAAATCAATAGAACAATAGGTTTCTTATGACGACCAAAAAAAAAACCAGTGAAGGAAATTATCACACTTGTGGCCATCCACCAGACAAAAAACTAATGCAAAATCTTTTACCCACAAGAACTCAGATCTCTTATTTATTATCTACTGTTCCCAGTCATACTCTGGCAACCCATCCAATCTCCTTTCATTTTTTTTTTTTTTGAATAGAAACACTTTTTATTCAAAATTGAATGGAAAAAATGATGACATTTAGGACACAGACCAAAAAGAAACACTTGCCAGAAAAACAGACTCAAAACCACTCAACACAGAACACCAGCCAAACATAAGACACTCCTTAAGATACTATAGCTAAAAGATTTCGCATAATTGTAGGATAGGATATATCCTTAAAAGCG
Organism: Prunus avium; assembly: GCF_002207925.1. The sequence continues at coordinate 300,640 of NW_018922221.1, read as the reverse complement.
TGAGAAGTTGATGCCCAGATAGCAGCCCAAAACTTCACACTTTCCCATAACTCTACCACTCCCACTCCCTTATAATCCTCGAAAATTCTCCTATTACGTTCCAACCAAAGGTTCCAGACCACTGCCTGCATCAAGCTGCCCCAGAGAATTTTAGCCTTCTTTCCCCTTCCCAAAGCATCAAATCTAATGGAAAAAAGATCAAAGCATCCTTTCGGTATTACCCACACTGTGTTAACTTCCTTCGATAACGTCTCTCACAACTTTAGAGAGAAAGGGCAACGAAGGAGAATGTGGTCCGCACTTTCCCCAGCCATATTACATAAAACACACCAATGCGGACTAAGGCACATATAGGGACAGTGTCTCTGTAGTGTATCACCTGTATTTAGTTTTCCCAACACCGCTTGCCAAACAAAGATCTTAACTTTCGGAGGAGTCTTGGCCTTCCAAATTTGAGTGTACGGAGAGAAAACCTCCCTTTCGGCCCTATTCTGAATATGAGTACAGAGAGAATGACAGGAGAAAACACCGGATGGATCTAGCTTCCATCTTCTCTTATCCAATCTGGAAGTGGCCAATCTCACTCCCTCTAATAAGTCCAACAATCTAGCCACCTCCACAATCTCTAAATCATTGAGATTCCTTCGAAAACCAAAGTCCCAAGTGAGAGGGGATCCAATCGAGTCCGTAAAGGAGGAAATATTGTGGTTTTGCATCCTGGACAGGTTGAAAAGTCTTGGAAACACGTTTTCCAAAACACCCCCCCGGCTCCAATCATCTTCCCAAAATCTGACTCTAACTCCATCTCCTACCACGAAGACGCAGCCTTGAAGGAACAACTCATATCCACTAGAAATGTCTCTCCAAGGGTTGCGACTAGATCCTCGAGTTGCAGGTTTGGCATCCCACCCATTTGAATCCATTCCATAAATACTTCTGATTACTTTATGCCAAAGAGCATGAGTTTCGATAGGAAACCGCCACAACCATTTGGCCCGCAGAGCCTCTCCCCTAGCTTTCAACGAACCCACCCCTAATCCTCCAAAGAGTTTTGCTTTAACCATAACCTCCCAGCTCACAACGTGGTTTTTTTTCCCATCCAAACCTTCCCACAAGAAATCCCTCATAAGCTTCTCAATTCTATTGGCTACTCCAATGGGAATCCTAAAAAGGGACATGTAGTAAATCGAAATACTACTCAACACTGCTTGAATCATTGTGAGTCTTCCCCCTTTGGATAAGCAGGCTCTCTTCCATTTTTGTAATCTATTCTCCACCTTTTCCACAACGGGATCCCAGAACCTGATTGCTCTGGGATTCCCACCTAGGGGAAGGCCTAAATACGACATAGGCCAGGTCCCCACTTCGCATCCCCAGGCCTCTGCCAGCCCATTCACCAACCCGTCGTCAAGATTAATGCCAACTAGAGAACATTTCGATTTGTTAATTTTCATTCCCGACATGAAACAAAACAAATCCAGAATCTGAAGTAGATTATTCCAGTACTCTTCATTATCCTCTATGAAAAGTATGGTATCGTCGGCGAACTGAAGATGGTAGACCTCCACCGTCTCATGCCCCGGAAAAAGACCATGAAACTGATCAGCAGCTTGAGCTTTCTCCAATATTCTGCTTAACACGTCTATTACCAAAGTGAACAGGAATGGGGATAGCGGGTCACCCTGTCTCAGACCCCTTGAGGCCCAAAATTTACCCCTCGGTCTTCCATTAATCATCACAGAGAAATTAGCCGACTCAAGGCATCCTCGAATCCATCTTCTCCACCTGTCCCCAAATCCTTTCCTAGTCATCACCTCATCTACAAATCTCCATTCCACATGATCGTATGCTTTCTCAAAGGCGATTTTAAGCACCAATCCTTTTTTGTTTAGTTTTCGACTCTCCTCCCCCACCTCGTTGGCAATCAAGGCCGCATCCAAAATCTGCCTACACCTCGTTGGCAACAGCAATCACTAACGAGACATTTATTCGCCTCATTCCCAAAAAGAAGGAATCCATTAAAGTTAGTGATTTCAGGCCTATCAGCCTAGTGACAAGTTTGTACAAAATAGTGTCGAAAGTTTTGGCTTCTAGATTGTGGGAAGTTTTGGGCAGCACTATATCTACCTATCAAGGTGCTTTTGTGAGGGGTAGGCAGATTTTGGATGCGGCCTTGATTGCCACATTCTGAATAAAATTCCTTTTCCTTCTGCCGCTCGCTATACGATGAAAAAACTTAGTGTTGCTGTTCCCATCTCTTGCCCACTGAACTTTCCCCCTTTGTCTCCACTTCATCTCTTCTTTGTGGATTAAATCACTCACCAACATGTATAAATCTTCCCTTTCTTTTCTCAGATTATTGTCTAGCCCACCCTGTCCTTCCAACAAATCGAGAGCCGCAATTCTAGCCTCCGCCTCAATCTTTGCAGCGACCAAATTCCCGAATACTTCTTTATTCCAGTTCTTCATTTTCTGTTTTAGAGTCTTCAACCTTCTAGAGAATTTGTAGCCCTCCCACCCGATGATCTGGTCTTCCCCCCACCACAGTTTGAAATTCTTCTTAAATTCAGGGTGTTCAATTCACTAGCAGTGCATATTTAATTAAGATAAATAATGTGATTTAAAGTATAAATGCTTCATAACCTTAAAAAATACAACATACAAAACCCAACAGCTATAACATAGAGTGAAGATCTTCCAGTAAAAACCGATCAGCTAAAAAGAAAAAGAAGAAGAATCAAACAAAAACCCAGCAATGTTGCAATATGTAAGGGAAACCAACTGGTTAGCAAAGTAGTTTCTTTTGAACACCCCTAATATCGTGTACAACTAGGCTAAATGAAAATCCATTTCTGTCTCTTTGTTCTAAATTATGAAATTGACTTATACTCTTGCAGCTGATACGAAAATTTCAGTATTTTTTCCTTCTTCTTTTTTTTCTCAAAACAATTCATTGTAGTTTCAGGAATTCTAAACGTTTATGAACTTGGATTGTGTCTATATAGACTACAGCCATTCCAGCATTGAGAAAAATAAATTTAACACCTGCCAACCTATCTCTTCCTCTCCCTCAGTTTGAACATCTAATTTTACCACGACTCAATCTTCTTCACCAATGTGATAGACCTGTGAATGCCGAATCCTTGCAACTTTTTTTTTTTAAAATTTACTTCTCTTGTTTAGTTTGAAAATGCCTTATCAAAAGCAATGGTTTGATAAGTTGAAAAGGAACGAGTAAGTCACCACCTGTTTGTAATTATCCTTTCTTTGTCTATCTTAAGTTTTTTTTTTTCTGTATACATTTTAAGCCAAGAATCCCTCCAATATTATTTTTGTTTTTTGAAAGGCCCTCTAATATTACATAAGAAGGGGACAAAAAAATACAATGACATATTCTATAAGAAAATAGTACAAATGACATTGCAAATTCGGATTTTCCGTTTTGGGATTTGACCCACAAACAACCAAAAATATCAACCTGCAGTATTGATAAACTCAAGGAGCAAAACTCAACGTAGCTGTTCAGAAGCTTAGTCAACAGCAATAAGGTATTAAGCTCAAAGGAACAAATTATCTAAAACTTTCTCAAATCAATTAACAGATAACTCATCTCACTCAATTTCACGCAAAATTATGCCAATTATCTGCACCCCGCAAATTGAATAGAGCACTAACCTGCAATCCATACTGTTCAGCATGATACTTGTTATCACCCTCGAGACGTTCAACTTCTACGTACTTATCAAAAGAAGCATATACATCACGACAACCTTTGACATCAAGCTGAAGGTCTGCCAGACGCATAGTTGATAATATTAGCATTATCCAAAAGGACCATAAGCATGGAGAATTCGAAACTGAAAAAGTACCATAAAATGATTCCTTTCTTGTTGATTTGTAGTCCACGTTGATGCATTCAATGTAGTTCATATGGTGTCCTTCGAACAACTTCTGTATAGTTCCCTCTACAACAGTTCCCTGGTAACAGGTCAAAATTGTAAAACTTTTCAATAAGATTCAAGAGCTTCAACATTGATAAGATTTTCAAATTTGATCAATATGAATTTGGTTAAAAGATACCTTCATTTTGTCTTCAAGTTTTTCACACAAAACCCTATTGAGTTCTTGCACGTCATGCTGCATAAATGAATCATACGTGTCCCATCCAAAAGACTTCGTCAGCTCTTTTGTTGCCACACTATTGTCACTGTACTGAAGCTTGTAAAATAGACTCTGCAGGGCCAAAGGTATGCTTTGGGATGGCAAATCATTCTCAGTTGTGGGCATATGGTAAACAGCCTGAAATATACAACCCAAGACATTGTTTTCTTCAGAGATCTTTAACCAGTTAAGTTAGCATGCTGTAGAACCAAAAATTTCATGCAGCTGCTAACCTTTCTGAAATAAGGAATATGATACAAAGTCTGGAGGAGAGAGTTCATGTAGCAAGTTGCTCCTTGGTTCTTAAGCCCCACATAACCTGTCTCCTTTTTCGAATCATATGTCCAGTAATCTACAACCCTACGAACGAGAACCTCAGCTTCAATTATAAGTATATCATTCACAAGATACCCTCTACTGGGATCGTAAAGTTCACTAAGAGGCATGAAGGATGTGAAACCCCAATCACTTTCTCGCGCATTGAACTGATGCTGCGTGTCTGTATCATGCAAATAGGATTCAGTAAATATCTATAGGCACACTATCAATCAATTTGAAGGTTTTTGTCAGCAACAATACACAAAAGGAAACATCAACCTACAGAAGCGCTAAAATTGCTGTTCCCAGACCAACTCTGATTGATTCAAGCTTAAACCAAAAAGGACAATTGAAATTCTAAATCACATGAGGCTAAATCCCGCTTAAGTAGCACAAGCAAACTAAAAGGTCAAATAAAGATAGACATGCCGAACTTCCCAATTGTGCAATGCACTCTTCCCAATGAATTCCTCCATTGGACCAAATTTTTCATTGGGCTCCAAAAGTTACAATCTATCAATGATGCCCTCCTAGCAGATCTACTTTTTTTAATCAACCTAAGGAAACATTCTTTGCTACTTTCTTTAATTCCACATTAGATAAATGCACACCTGATCTCATAGACAGAGAATCACACCAACATCATAGCTTAAGAACTGAAATTATTATTATACTACAAAAGAATCAAAGTTTAATACAAAGTGGAAGATTAGTAGAAAACATATCCAAGGAGGTACCTTTTCGTACTGAATACTTGTTATGAATTTGATTGACGACCCCCAAGCAAAACTGTGCATATCTACTCCACCCATATGGCAAACTTGCTGAATCCGCAACATCCAAATACATAGACAAATGATCTACATTGTTTCCCTTAGGAAAAATAAGCACACGCCTGCCAAAGCAAAGCAAGCAGAACATATCAAAGCAACGCCAAAACAAAGAGGAACATATAGAGCAAAGTGACTGTGTCAAGTGAGAGAGAGAGAGAGAGAGAGAGAGAGAGAGAGAGAGAGAGAATGACAATACCATTTATAGCCACCAACGACAAATATATCTGAATAAAGCTTCTTTGTATTCATCCTAGAAAAATTGTCAATTCTCCACGTGAATCTTGATGATGGAGGATCCTCCACTGGCTGGTTCTCCACATTATTAGCAGTTTCAGGTTGTGCAACAACTAATAATTTGCAAAGGAAACCAAAATAAATAAATATGTTACAACTGTCTCATGCTGCAAGTAGTTGAAAACTTAAAATAAAATAAAAGTACTGCAATAACAATACACATCATCAATTTTCCTACAAGAACTTTCTTTCAATTTTGCATGCAAAAGCATGGAAAATAGTCTTAGTGCAACACAACCACTTGACCCCAGTAATGGAAAATGAGAATTACTTATAACAATTTTTTTATAGCTCCCCATTAGTTGGGGTCCAATACACATTACAACCAATTTCAGTTCACTAATTAATTACCCAAAGTAAGTTTTAAAAAGAATGATAAAAAGCTACAGGGAATGGACATACTGGACGGATCAGAATACCTTCCATGGGTTGGTGATTGTTTTCTGGCAAATCCGAGTGTGGGACGAGCATCTCCTCGTCCTCTGGTTGCTGTAACAAACACACAAGAGTGACAATGAATTCTGAGCCTTTTTTTTTGGGGCATACCAAAAGCAAACCCTTATTATTGTTTTCAATAAAACCCTAAATTCCAAACAACAATGGAGAGAATGACAGCCATATTAAAGCAATTTGGATACCAAAGCCCTAGGCAACACCAAATTCCAATTTCAGTTCGAAAAAACCCAATTTAAGCATTGAAATCATACAAATTAAGATAATGAACTAACCACAAATTCGAAATAAAAACCAAAGCTTTATCATCCACAGACATATGCATACACCAAACATATAGATGCATGTTGTATACTTAGAGCGAGAGAGAGAGAGAGAGAAACATACATCAATAGGGGCGGGGGTCATGACAGTCATGGCTGAACGAGACTGAGGAATGAGATATGAGAATACCTCACAGCGAGGTACTAGAGAGAGAGAGAGTAAAGGAGGTGCACTAAGAGAAGTGCAAAATGGCGATCACCAGAAGCTGGTCGAGGAGAGAGAGAGAGAGAGAGAGAGAAGGGTATGGTTTTTTTACTCTTCTTTTATATGCAGGATGGGCAGTAGAGTACTTTCGCAATGGGGTACATGGTAGACCGTAGACCTGTGCTTATGACAAAGTGACCCAGGGGGACATGGCTTTACTTGCACCCGTTGTACTGCTATGGACCACACACTGTAATTTACGAAATACATAGATCTGGGCCAATCCAGCCCAAACCCTCTAGGCCAAATTTCAACCTCGACTAAATCCGTAAACGGAAACTTCTGCAGCTTCACTGCTACAAATGTTTTCTTCCCTATTCTCCAAGTGGTTCTTGGAAAATAAGTTTTTTTACCAAGCATTGTTGAAAGTGTATTTTGTAAGCACGTTAAAATTTTATTAATAATCCAAGTGGTTCTTGGAAAATAAGTTTGTCTACCAAGTATTGTTGAAAGCGTTTTTTGTTTTTTGTAAGCACGTTAAAATTTTATTAATAATCCAAGTGGTTCTTGGAAAATAAATTTTTCTACCAAGCATTGTTGAAAGCGTTTTTTGTTGTCATAAAGTATTTTTAGTCCTTATACTACAAGAGTTAAAAACGCTTTCTGACAACCAAATGTGTTTCTAACAACATTTGTCATAAAATTTAAAAGTGTGTTCATGGATCATAAAAGTTTTTGTGGAGAAGAATCTGCAAGAGCACTTCTAAATGCTATTTTAGGAACCACTTGGATTTTTAATAACAATTTTAATGTTCTTCTAATTAATTGAACAAAAGTGTTTCATACAAAAGCAACCTCAAACGTGCCCAAAAGTAGTCCCAAAAAGGCCCATACTCAAACAATATTTAAGTTTTTAACGTTCTTCTAGTTAGAACATCTCCAATGCTAGAGATGCAAATGGGACATGTGAAGCCACATTTACATCCCATTTGCATCTGTGGCAGATGTAAATGTGGGTTTTGCCCCAATCGGGAATATGTAAATCCAAAATCTCAATTTTGATGTTCTTATACTAATTCACTTCGTGTTAATTTTTGTATGGTGTCAACTTTAGTTTTATTATTTTTCCAAAAATCTTTACAATTTACCTTATTCTCATTACAAAATGTTGCATTTCTATGTCTATTCTCATAATTAAAACAAATTAGAATTCTCAATTCTCTACGACGTCTGGGTGATAAAATATTTTCACAAACAAACAAATCATAATGATTTTTATCTCTATTTCCAGTCATCTTTTGATGTTTTGTAATGGCTTCATCAAAATTCTTATCAGCATGTTTTTTTCTCAGCATCTTTGATTAATTTGGTGTTTACTTTTATGAAAAATAGAATTAAAATTTTTAAATTTCTAATAAATTTAATTAAGCAAGCCTTTTGACTGAGAATTGAAATTAGAATATTTTTGGATATTTAGGCATTTTTTGGATTATTCACCAATATGGCTCATTATTTAAAAAATAAATCATTGATTTTTGCATCTCATTTGACCTCATCCAATGGATATATAGGTGTTATAATCGGCTAAAACTTCATTTTGATCAAGGTCTTAAATATCGGAGGTATCGGAAATATCGGAAGTCAAAAAACACGGAAATATCGCAAGAAATATCGGGATATTATCGGTATCAGAAAAAATTGAATAAAAACCACGGAAATTGTAAGAAAAACTTGGAAATTTTTATTGAAACTTTGCAGGATGTTTATTTAGTCAATTATCTATTAGTTTATCACAAAAAATTGGAAGGAAATGCATTGCATGATGGATTTAACTGATTTAAGTTGATTATATAGCGAGCTGGCAAACACCGTAAGTGAAGAAAATATGTAGTAATTAATGAAAGAAGATTAAACACACCATAATCATTTATATATAATGAATTACTACAATATTTTACACTTTATACATTGCATGGTAAGATACATGAGTGACTTAGTACCACATAGAGTTCCTATGAGGTTCCCAGTAACGCAGATGCTGCCGAATTTGACCTTAAGTTGCCAAAACATGTATAACTTTCTCTAGAAGACTCAGAATCATGAACCGTAAAATTCTACAGAAAATAGACTTCCGTATCTTTCCAATGATGTATGGCTCATCATCTGGTTCTTCTTGAGCAAGTGCAGTCCAATCCGTGAAGTTGACTGATCTGCAGACACCGTTTTGAGCTAACTTGTCTCCAAAATGCAATTAGTGATTCTCAAGCTTATCACACTGAAATAAACACAAAACTTATTAAAAGCACAAATTTAACTCAAAAACATAACCAAATCATAAATTAGAAGGGTACAAAATGATATGTAAATATGCACCGATCAAAAGTCACCTTCTTGACTTGACAAAGTCCCCCTGCCTCTTTCTCTACGAGTATAGTCCTTCCCTATGGCACCAATTCCTGGTCCTGCCCGCCTACTGCCATGGTCCTCATCTTGTGTTGCATGCGTGAAGTTTGCCTCACTAGTGAAGGGGCTCATAAATCCGGGAGGTGGTCCAACATATCTACCACTACCTCCAGCTCCACTATATCCTTCATCATTCCCACCTCCGGTGGTAGGTGAGTCTCTTGATCTTGTATTAGAGCTGTCATTAGTATCAGCAGGATCTTGTGGTTGTGTAGGATTGGAAGAAGGTGGAATTCTAGTGTTTCTTGGTCTTGGGCGCAAAAGTTCTTCGAAAGAGTCAGCGCTGCTAGATCCCACCTCCTCCTCTAATACTCGTTCTACATTTATCCCTTCATTACGTGCTTCTTCAGCAACTCTTAGAGCTGGGTTGCCTTCATCATCATCTAAATGAAGAGGTCTAATCCATTGAAAAAGTTGGTTACCCTCTGTATCATCATCTTCAGCAACAATATCAAACACATCTAGTGGGTCACCACGATCGACATGATCTATTTCTGCTTCCTTATCTCGAATTTGAAGCTTCATGTTGTAGTAGAAATAAACTAATTTTTCCAACCTACTATGAGCCAACCTATTTCTTTGCTTTGTGTGTACGAGTGCAAATGTACTCCAATTTCTTTCACAAGCAGATGAGGAAGTTGTTTGTGATAATACTTTGATTGCTAACTTTCTCACAGTTGGTGCATCAGTCCCATACATGATCCACCATTCAGCTATAATGAAAAACAATGTTAATAAGTCCAATAACTCCAACAAATTATATTATAAACTGATAGTGAAATATGTTTACACTCACTAGGAGACATTTTTGTTCGAGCAGCAACTGATGTTGGTTCTCCAAAAGTTCTTCTTGCATCTTTAAACCATGATAGCTGAATTCAATAAATTGTGTTAGTTTAATCCAACAATGTAATTATTATAATTTAAGTAATTGTGTACCTCATTTCCGAATTGGCCAACTGCTGGTGATGCAGGGTCTAATTTAGAGTATACATTGTGTACAGCACGTATAAGAGTACCATCATCTCCAACACCGGGTTTGTATTGGTATCGAGGATTCAAATAATATGCTATTCAAAGAAACACATAATCTAATGAGAGAAATAATACTTATGCAACTAAAGAAATGAATTGCAAATTATGACATAATTTATACCTGCTGCATGCAAATCGTGGTATAATGTTTTATACCATCGGTCATCAATTATCTTTATGCCCACCTTGCACCATGTTTTCTTTCCAAGTCCTCCTTCACTACACGCATCAACTCATATATTGCCCCCATAGTAGGATACACTTCTGTGTCATTGATTTCATGACCCTCATTTCCAAAACTACTTTCTCAAACCAAGAGTTCCAACCATCATCGATAACATGAGTAATTTCTTCAATAATTCCCCATTTCATCATTCAGCTTTCAGACGTTTGTAAACCATATTATATTCATCGATCTCCAATAATCATATTCCAGAATTAAATTCATATTCAAGATTTCATAAACATCCAATAGAAACAATGTTACATACTCAAACAATCTCAAGTACATTAATCAAATAATATCAAGAATATCATCATTTAATAATATAAAATAATAATATAATATTCATGAAATGTAATTAAATCAACCTCTGTAAAGGTTCCCATGAACTCCCTACTTGGTCTTTAGGTCAAGCATAAGATACATCTCATCATCTCATCAACACCACAATCAAACACAAGTGTCATGTATAACTCTTGTTCAAGCTACTCTTTTGATTCAAATACTCCACAATCATAATCAACTTTTTGGGTTACTAGCCTCTTTGCACACGCTTCCGCACCTGCGAGAGGCTTTTTTTTAAAAAAAAAATTAAATTGATTTTAGAATTAAAAAAGATAATGGGTAGTTGTGTTCCATAAAAATAAGATTCAATATATGATTTTTCTTTTTTTTAAAATTTTTTTTAATATAAAAAAGTATGAATTTACCATATTATCATCATTTAATTAATAATTTTAATTCTTAATGTTTGGATTAACCAAAGGTATTTTCTGGCATTTTGAATGTTTCACCATTCTCTGCCTTTTGCTTTATATATATAGATTACAAATGACATAACAAAATCCTTCTTTCAGGGCTTTGGTCAAGTGTTGATTTTTATTTATATATTTATGAGTATTTCAAAATACCATTAAAGTTAATTCTCTTACATTGAAACTAAATTTTTTTTTAAATAAGCGATAGTATATTATTGAAACTAAAATTTTAAATGTTCTATGGTATAAGTTTTTATTGGTCATTCAAATGGGACAAATTAATAATTGATATATTGTTGCAAAGTTTAGATGAAGTTTGAATTCAAAAACTTTAATGTTGCATAAGTTTTTTGTCTAAGCCTTTATATATTTATCTTTACTAGCTTCAAATATTATCAATTTCATTTCCATACCAGTGGACATTTAGAGCTTTTAATTTCCAATACATGTATCACTATAATTCCTTAACGGTTGAAAATTTTAATTACCAAACGTCTCTTTGGTGACAAGCTCTCCCATATAAACCTTTTATTATTGGAGGCTTGGTCAGGGCAACATTTGTGGCCCTGCCAAGATTATTGAGCTGGGCAAATTTTCAATAGCAAATCGGAGAAGAACTACACAAGGCATAAGTAGGTATCCTTAATTATGTATGTTTGGGCTAAATACCATTGAAGGTTTTTAATTGTTCTTGCCCCCCTAATATGTGGTGACTTGGATTATTGATTGCCGATACTTTGAGTTTCCTACTTACAAATATCCAACTTTTTGCATCACTTTATTGAGTTTTTTTTTTAGTAAGGACATTGTTCCTTCACCACATGCTTGTGTGGATGCATAAGTAAAATGTCGTGTCATGTTTATAATTTATAAAACATGAGACAATTATGCTAAACATAGCCAACAAAATTAACTTGCACGTGAGGTTTGATTAAAGACATGGGTATACTAGTGATTTGCCCCCTAAACTTGTACCTAATTTTCAATTAGCTCCCTATTCTTTTTTTTTTAGAAAATTAAGGATATGAACTTCTTTTTTTCTCCAATTTCCCCCCTGCCATCTAAATTCCCAACATTTCATCCAATTTTCAGTTAAATCATTTTTAAAAATTATTTTTTAGAAAAAAATTGAAGAAAAAGAAGAAAATTGACCCCCCAAAAAAAAAAACATTGAAGCAGCAACCCAGGCCGTTGTCTTCAACCTCTCAAGTGTGGTGGTCTGTCAGCTCACAATCATTTATATGTTCAATGGCTCTGCCTCGCTGCCCCTTTCTTTCATTGCTACCTAATCTTCAGTCTCTATTGACAGAAGCAAGTTATTTCCAACCATAAGCACCAAGAAATAGGGTGTATCGCCCCCCTCCCCAGTTCTATCTCCTCCAGCCAGCATCTACAAACCCAGAAACCCAGAAAAATAGGAAAATCGACAACAACAAAAAAATATAGAAAAATAGGAAAATTAACAACAACAAAAAGAAAAAAGAAAAAAAGAAGACACTGAACCAAACCTATCGCCACTCCCCTCCCCCAGCAACCCTATCTCCAACCCCCCTCCCCCATCTACATCTCCTTCAGCAACCCCATCAACCCTAAACCCTAAAACCTCAGCTGAAACCCATCCCCACGCGAGATCCATTCCAAGCCCCAGCCGAAACCCATCCGCAACCCTTGCCCCCAAGTCCCACGATTTTGGCTCGACGACGGCGGCTGCAAGATCTAGGCTTGACGATGGCGACAACGACTTCACAACTTCACGAGTTAATGGCCATAGATGGAAACAGCCACAGAGAAGAAGACAGAGACAGAGGGAAGAGAGAAGAAGAAAAAGAAGAAGAAGAAGAAGGAAAAGAGCGAGAGAGAGAGAGAGAGAGAGAGAGAGAGAGAGAGAGAGAGAGAGAGTTTTCAATTTTTATTTCTATTTTCTATTTAATTGAATACATTTCATATTATGAATAACTAGCAAAATAATTAATATACAACAAAATTAATTAAATAAATCAATTAGGCAACATCAGCGAGTTGTTGGGGAAAAGTAAAAGCAACGACTTTATAGTCGTTCCATAGGATAGACACCAACAACTATTATTCGCGTTGCCATTGTGTTCATTCAACGACTTCTGACATGGGTATAAAGCAACGCCTGTGACAAAAATAATTTTTCGTTACTTATACTTTCAAGTAACGACTTTTGACATTGGGAAACGACATCCAGTTGTTGCCGAATCCATGTTTTTTTTTTTTTTTTGTAGTGATATCTTTAGAAATATGAAAATGAAAGCATAAAACATTAAAGATGAGCATCTCAGTTGTTGTACCATTCATGCCTATTCTCATTGAAGCCGCACAAATGCTTGATGTTGAACCACAATTTAACATTGTAGGTAAGGGGCTAGGTCACACAATGAAGTTTATGTGCCATATCAGTTTAAAAGAAGGCATGTATTCAAATTTTTCGAGTAGTTGGGAAAGACATACTTTGGTTTGACTTATTGGATTGAGCACGGCTGAATTAAAGTGCTAGATTTCTTGTACTGCCTTAAGAAAAGGGTGCATGCAGTGTAGCCGGGTTGGAGGCGGTAACTTGATCATATTTTGGATTTGAGAATTTAGTCTCATATGTGAACCAGGGTTCATCATATGGCTTGCAACCCGTGTGCCCAAGGAGGCCGCCCCGAGCCCATGATATTATAGCTTGGCCTGACCCGATTTTTTAAATGGGCAACCCTTGGCCCAAGTGCAACCCATTTGCAATCGACATGGCCAAACCCAACTTGGCCAGCTTAGGCCTACCAATATAATAAATATGATTTAAATATATCATTTACAAATATTTAGTCTATAATTAATATGTATTATGTCAGTTAATCTCTTATAAATATTTGTTTTATATGTATGGTGTTATTTAGATGTTTTTTTTTTCATTGACGCAAATGACATTTTAGAATTAGTTTGTAATGTTGAAATTTATCTATTGAAAGTCGTCTTTGGTCCAAAAAAGGAAAAAAAAAATGCGTTAGTGGGAGAGCATTCTTGTGGGATACTCTTTTATAGGCAATGATGGAACTAGGTGCTGCCATGAGCTCTATCACTAGGCGTGGGCACTGTATGGTTCTCACCCCAAACCGAAATTGGGACTATTCATTCGGTCTGATTCAATTTGCCCACAAGTTAGTTCGGTTTCTGATTTTGTTGTTGTTGGATTGGAATTATTATTTTGAATTTTATTTTATTTTATTATTTTGACAAAACCCAACTAAAATTTTATTTTTTGGGCTTAAAAATTAATAAATGGCCCAATTTCATGCAAAGAGAGGTGATTGGCCTAGAAAAGAGAGGTGATTTGGAGTTGGGCTTGGGGAAGTATTAGTTATGGGCTTAGAAATTTAGCATTTGGGCTTAAATATGTTTTTTTTTATAAAAAATTTAAAAATACAAATTTGGTTCGGGTCGGCATGATCATGTTTTTGGTAAACTCAGCCCGATTTTTGGTCAACCTAGTTTTTTCTCCTTTTTTTGGCCCAATTCGGCTTGATTTTCTGGTTTGAATGCCTACCCCAATTTATCACACCCCATCTTTTGAGAAAAGAAAAAAAAAGTTAATAATAAACATGTTATTAAAAAATAAGACTAAGGGCTCGTTTGGGAGTGCTTCTTTCCGAAGTGCTTATGCTAGTAGCGCTTATGCCAGTAGCGCTTATGACTTAAGCGCTTCTACAAAGAAGCAGGTTGTCGTTTGGATGTCACATTTAAAAGTGCCTTTACACTACATAAAAGCGTTTTTGATATTTTGTTGAGTGTTTGGTTGACACAATAAAAGCACTTTTAAAATTACTTTAAAAAAATTTAAAGAATCCCAAAAATATTATAATAAACATAGGAAATAAAAATTTACAGGATCCCAAAATAAAAACATAACTTAAAAAAGTATGAACTTCAGCAAGTATAATTTTTAATCATTCTTTGAAACTAAAAAAGGAATTAACCAGACATAAGAAGATTTGCAATTCTCTCACGTTCGTCAGCCATCAATTGCCCCTATGCAATCTTTGAAATATGGCCAATATCGATCATCATCTTTGATTTTATCTAGAACTCTCCTAAATTGTGGGTCTTGTGGACTTATGATATCACTAGCCATGCGACAAACAACATCTAAAATTATCCCAAACCACCTTGACACCGTCTCACCAGAATGTTGGAACCTTTCTTGGACCATTCTATTAGTGAACCCATGACCTAAAACGATGAGGAACATTGATAATGCCTCAACTAATGGTATATCTCCAACTTCTTTCAAACCATATGTACCTGTAAGTGTCTCTACCAATTTTATAAAGACATGTTTTTCCATCCTAAATTGTTCATGGCACCTTACTTTGTGACCATTTAAAACATCCATTACCCATTTATATCCGGTATGCGAAGAAGTCTTGCATGGTTCTTTGTCAACATATTTAAGCCATTCAGAAACAGCTACAACACATCCTACAGAAATCAACTGATAAAATTCATCGTCACTATCATCTGTACAAGAGTGTGTACTGTTACCATCACCATCACTAGAACTCATCTGTAAAAATAAAGCAAAAAAACTTATTGTATATATTGTAGTGAGCGAGGGAGTGACTGAGGCAACAAACAGACAAACTGACCATAAATTTAAGCAAAAGGGAAAACACCATAAGGGCATTTTCTAGTGCTAATTCAGAAACATTTTGTACATCTGTCTGTTTTTACTATAATGAAAATTTCTGTTCATTGTAGCACTAAGATTGGACTGCATGTTTAAGCAAGAATTCACATAATCAACAATCTGAAAATGCAGTTAAGCATAGGAAAAATAACTCAGTTTGAAAACACTGAATGGGAAATTGGTGAACTATCTTAATTCTTTCTAGTTTTGAACTCAATTTTGAACCACCTTAAAATGATAAACGATATTGAACCACCAAAGCAGTTTGGATACACAAGTATGAAAGGAAACATAATCTTTGTAGTTTCTTCAATCAGATCAACACAATAATACAGAGACAAATAGCAAAAGAAAAACTTCCTTTTGCATGCATCCATCCAAGAGGACAAAACGGTGACCAAATCAAAGACAAATAGCAAAAGAAAATTAAATATGAGATATGCACTTGGTAGAGAAGGAAAACGAAAAATAATTTTTGAAAAATCAAACTATCAATCACAAGCTAATGGTCAACGAAAAATTCAGGAACTTGTCAAGTTCAATTGCTGGGATTTATGAGAACACACAGAAAAGCCAATAAATTTGGAAACAACAAGAACCAACAGAATAGAAACATGAGATTTAAGCAAGACAAGTTAACAAGAATCGATGATTACCTCTCTTTCAGAATAAGCAGAAATATGACAGATGAAAAGTCCACTAGGATTTGGAATTCCCCTGAAATATGAAGTCCAAAAAATCTAAAGAGTTGGTGTGTGCTGTGACTTCGTGGATGTGAAGGCAGAAGAAGAAGAAGGGTGTTGCTGAAGGGTGCTGAGGCTGAAGCTTTGCTGCCGACCAGAGCAAATTGTGTGAGAGAGATAATAGAAGATGGGTGATAGGTTTTGGCGTTTGATAGGTTTTGGAGTTTGGGCTTTTCGCGGGTAATTTTGGTTTTAATAGGAGAGAAAAAGAGAAAAAAGAAAGAAAGAAAGAAAGGGTGTTTTGGCATTTAAAAAAATTAAATATGGGTATTTTCGGCATTTTAAAAGTTTCATTAAAGGGAGCCAAGTGCTTCCCGTGTTTTTGTCCTGCAGCGCTTTTATGAAGAAGCACCTCTCAAGTGCTTCTTCCAAAACCACTCCAAGTGCTTTTGGATCTCACCCAAAGCGCTTTGGCAATTTTTGCCAAACATCATTTTTAAAAGACAGAAGCGCTTTCACCCATTTAGAAGCGCTGTTCGCTGCTCCAAAAGCACTCCCAAACGAGCCCTAATATTGTCCAAAGTATAAATTTAGCCCACTTCTACACTTAACTTTAATCTCATGCCACGAGAAAAAATTGTACCCCACCCCGATATGAATACTTGGTTCCGTACTTATTTATAGGAAGTGGTTATTGATACTCAATAAATAATCATACCTCCTCCCCTTAGAATAAAATAAGGGAGATATTGTAGTTCTAGATTTATGAAATGGTTTTTTTTTCAGTGCTAATAAAAATTTCTTTAAATTATTAAAAAAAATAAATACATTGAATTAATTATTTATCTTGCCACAAAACTTACTGCACATGAAACCATTCCATTCCATGTCTGGACCGATGAAGATAAAGAAGACACAGTCTCCCCTATAAAGTTGGGATTACTTTAACGTTCTCCCTCTCTCACACAAAAAAGAGAACTTAGTCGGAGACTTGAAAGTTCAAAACATTGGATTCCAAATGGGATGAATAGGCACACCGAAAGGTTGGACAAAGCAGCAAAAAAATATTTAAATATCGCAAAGTTGAGAACCAAGATTTTTCACTCACCATGTGAAATCTTGTCGTTTATTTATATTATAACACATAAATTAATAATCTTAGCGGGTGAACAAACTCTCTTAAGTTCCAAGCAAGTGACCCACTACACATATGACCTATTTAACAACCCATTTGGTGTTTTCAATTTTTTCCCAAGCTTCTTCCACAATCCACAATAGAGTGAGGCCCCTATGTTTTTCACTCACAGCACAGAACATGAAACACTCCTTCCTTGTCCAAAAAGCACCCGAAGATTCATATTTGAATAAAAAGGTACATCCTAAAATCAAAAACACAAACTCCTCTCATTTTCTTCTTCTCTCTCTCAGTTTTATTCCTTCCCTCCCTCGCCAATTTCCCCTTTCCCTCCTCAGAGTCCTCTGTTCCTCTCCTCCCCTTCTCCAAAATTCAAAACCCTAATTCTCTCTCTCTCTCTCTCTCTCAAAGGGTGCATTGAGAGTTGAGAGTTCTCTTTTCGCTCCACAACCGAAAAAAGGAAAAGAAAAAAAAAAGGAAAAAAACCCCAAACAATGAACAAGAATCTCTCCTAGGGCTTAATCCATTGAAAAGTCAAAACCCCTTTTGCCCAATCCAAAACCAAACCAGATGATCTGAAAAAGTTCACATTTTTCTTTTTCACCTAAACCTGTTGACTCTCTTCATTGGTTATACAAACACTACCAATGTCGGATGATATGCTCATACATTTCTCCTCCAACTCCTCAAACCAGTCGGACCAGTCTCTGCCCACCAAGATTGCCAAGCTCGAAGCTCGTATGGTCGGCAAGGCTTCCTCTGCCTCTTCCGCCCCTCCTGCTCAGCAGCAGCTTCAACAGCAACACCAGCAGCAGCCGCAGCAGTCTGCTTGGTCATCCCTCTCGGCTGCTCCAAAATTCGCTACGGCAGACTTGGCCGAGCCATCTACATCGAGTGATTCCGATGACGATGTAAGCCCTTTCTCTCATTTTATGGCACAATGTGTATAATTCAGTGCATTGGTTGAATGCTTTCCACTTTAATTTCTTAATTATGTTTGATGTTGATGGTAATTGCCAAGTAATCTTTGTTTTCCATATGATTTTAGCTTATTGATTTGATCAAATGGGGATAAGCTTTCGTAAATCTCTTTTGTCTACTAAATACTAATTTAATCCACTAAATTGTGGGTGTTGTGCCCGATATAAGTGGTACTTTTTTTAAAAACATATTGAATAAAGTTTGATGCCTAACCTGTTGATGTCTCTAATCTGAAAGAAAGTCGCTGTTCATGAAATTTTATTTTCTTCGTACCATTTATTTAACCATTTACATTTATGAAAGTTCCATTCCCTATTATGGTTGCTTTACCAGGTTGGGGAATGTGTGCCTGTATGACCATTTTTGATACTTTTGATCTCACAATTTTTTCATTTAAAAGAAACAAAACTTTATTTAATAAAGTCGAGAAATGTAACTAACAAAACAAGTATTATCTACCAATAAACAAGAAGTCCACCTACAAAATGAGAAATAACAAAATAAGCTATCCCGTCCTTTTGAAATCACTCAGTTACATCTCATTCTATTTTGATCTTGGAATTTAGATAACTTTTATTGGCTCTAATTACTTAAATCTCATAAAGTTTACCATTAGGTGTTGGATCTTTCTCATATAACTTACTTCCTGATTCATATTCTTATGACAGAATGGAGGGGAGTTTCTGATACAAGCCAACACTCAGAAGCGCCAGAAACTTCAAGAAGATGGTAATTCAACTGTCCTTGAACATGCTGAGGTAGGCCCTTGTTCAAGTTAAGTTTGGTTTGAAGCTTTCAGGATTATACTTTAGCCCACTGATTTTAGTTGCTCATATATATTTTAGTTCTTCGCTTAAATTGATATCAATCTTTTTAAGCACGTCTGAGGCAATGCATTAGAATACTCAATCAAATTTGATATTTAGACGAAAAAGTTGAGATCATGGTGTTGAATTGTTTACTTATTACTTGCATTGAAAATTCTCCTTCTTTCTATCTTTCTTCTGCATATAATCCGGATTGTGTAAATTAACATAAAAAAGCATATGCAGGCAGTGGCTGATGGGAGGCAAATGGTTGTGGAAAGCATTGATACCAAGGCAACTTCTGATGTAAATAGAAAAAAGCATGGTCGTGGTAGGGGGCATTCTGTATCAGGTCGGGGTCGTGGTTCAAGAGTTAGTGATCAAACAAGATTGCTAACTTCGACAGTTTCACCTCCAAATGGTCAGCTTGAGAATCCATACAATAAGGTATGCTCGTAGGCTTGAGCTGTTTCAGTTTCAATCCTAATCCTTTTATGGTAGCAGTTATCATCTACGCATCATCGTATTCTACATATCTACCATCATTAAGGAGGTATCTCTACTTGTCATATATTATTTGTTATGGTAAGAAATTATCTTGACAAGACTGGTTTTGACCTTTAATGGTCTGAGCCAATATCTGTTGTTTGCTGGATAAAATATTCTCATAATAAATGTTCTGTTTAAGATCATCTTTCTAAGATAATTGAATGTGGATAAGTTATTAAACACGGATGGAGTTAAATTAGGGCCTGCATTTTCTACTTCCAATCGTTTTTTTTCCTAATCGAAATTTTGATTAAGAATTGCGAATGCATTATATATCACCAAGTGAATGAGGCGAAATTGACTGCCACTCATAATTGCTTGGTTAATGACACACATGGCCTTGTTTATGCTTTTTGTTGAAAATTTTGTTAATATTGTTCAAAATATTCTGTAATCAAGATAAAATGAAGGCTCTATATGCTATGCAAACCTGGGATTTAGGGAATGCTTGTGAGTTTGTCCATCATGTTACACAATGCATCTTATTTTTACTGAACGAAGTGATTAACTACATACCAGTAAAGAAGTTACTGAAAGAATCTGCAAAACGTATGGATAGGCAATATTGAGATGATATTTGTGGTGGCAAATCATGCTTCCACTGCATGAAATAATGCTCAGGTGAAAGGATAAAAACTACACATAACATCTTCCGAGAGCATTTGCTATATTTCCCATTCAGGACTGCCTGCACCCTATCCCATGTATAGTTGATCTGGTCCCTCTTTCAGGTAGACCACAGTTAGATATTTAGGGGTGTCATTCTATGGCAGAGAATGAGATATTTAGCATCTTTAGGGGTGTCCGCATCCAATCGGTTTAATTCAGCTCAGTTGACTGGGAGAAAGAGCTGATTGCAAGTTTTTTGTCTAATTTTCTGGATTTTACATCATTTATTGATGGAAAACTTGTCTATCTTGTCTTCTTTCTTTTTAGTAATATTTTTTTGTTTCCTATTAAAAATAGATATGATTTTCTCTGACAATAGAGATATCTACTTTTAATATTCATTCTTCTTTGGAATGATACAGACAGAAATGGATAATGAGACAATGCAATGAATCATGATACGTATGAGATGATTACAATTTTTATTTGGCCTATACAAAATAATATTTTTAATTGCAAGTTCATATATACTTTATGTATAGACCAAATTTTTAATATTTAAAATACATTTTTTGTTGTTGCTGTCTGTAGAGCAGAAATATTTATGAATGAACTTGTATTTTACCTAATCATACTTGCAGGATAGTAGGCCTAATGAGCAGCTTCGGAATGACAACAACCGGTCTTCATTAGATGTATGATTTGGTTTCCTTCGTTCATTTTGCAATTATTTTTCACTCTTTATTTGGCACATAATGCTTTTGATATTTCATAGTTTTAATATCGTTTCTTTGTCAAACTAGGAGGAGGTTGCATCTTTACGTGCTACAGTTTCTGCGCTAGAGGAGGACTTGCGTAAATCACGTCAAGAGGCCTCTGATTACCAGAATCTTTGCCGCCAAGTAGAGAAGGTAATAAAGTAACTGCCAATAGTTGTCAAAAGTACAATAGATATGCTAATGTAGTATCATTTGTTTCTTGGGCTTTTGTGTAAAATGAAAAGCCTGTTGTATAAATTCCATTGTTATCTGTGATTTGCGCAGGAATTGAATGAACTAAAAGATAATGAACAGCAAATGAAGCCTAAGGTGTGCCCTTCTGGAGGATTTATATTCATCAGTATTTCCAATTAACCATTATTACATAAAATATCCTTTTGTTAATATTTATGATCTTTTCCTGATACATTGTTCCATTTTGTACTTTATCATCATACAATGTCAACTTTCATGGAGAAAGCATTGTATATCGATAATAAACCTTTATAATGAGTTGCCCTTTTCTGATGTAATCTCATTACAAATATTTTTAGTAAACTAGTTTGGTTGACCATGTTTGCAGAAATAAAGATATACTATGCCCATTTGCTCGAAGCAATTTTTATTGTGCTACTCACGTGTGAATTTCAAATTTCTGGGCTTTATCTTTTCCTCTTTTCATGGGAACATGGTAGTAGTAAAGTTCTTTCACTCTATTGCATAAACTGAAAGGTAACAGTAGATAATTTTTTAGTAGGGGCCGTTACTGGAGACAGCATTGGAGTGGTCATCTGGTTCTCAAATAGCCATTAGTTCAGACTAACAGACTAGTGTGTGCACACTCACATACACAAATGTCATTTCAGTAGGATACTTGTCCATTAGTTTGGTGTAAGATTTATCATCTTTAAGATTCATTTAGACACGAATGATACAATGCTGTAATTGTTGGAAGCCTTGAGAGCATTACTAACATCTGTAATGATTATGAGCTGGTGGATTCATTTTTCTGTATACAAGCAGTGGGGCAGAAATGATTGGACTCTGTGTGAATTTTATGTTTATCATCTGTATGTTGGCAAATTGTTCTGACAGATACAAGTTTTGGTTTCCACTTATGCAGAGAACAAAAGTAATCTCTGATCTGCTGATATCTGTTTCAAAAGCAGAAAGGCAGGAAGCAAGGTTGAAAGTACGACAGGACTCTTTGAGGCTTGGAAATGTGGGTGTAATCAGGTAATGCATACGTTTCTTTTTGCTTCTATATTTAGTGCTTCAAAAGGGTTTTAGTGATTGGGGGATTTCCTTATCTCTGGGTTAAAAAATTTCATTGGATCCTCTCATCCTAGTCATTCCATTTTTCTTTAAAAATATTATACAAATCATTTTCTCTGTTCATTGCAGAGCTGGAACTGTCATATCTGAGACATGGGAAGATGGGCAGGCCTTGAAAGATCTCAATGCTCATCTTGTATGTTCTTATAAGAAATTTCTATTTTAAACTTTGTTTTGTCATGCCAGCTTATTATTTTTGTGTCTAGTCACAGTGAATATTTCTACTTTGAAAGGGTTCGTTGAATAAACCAGAACCAGGACTCGTTAGAATTTTCCCCAGCAACTTACTCTAGGATTCCGGACTGCATATTGAGCTCTACAATATATTAGGTTCTTAGCACACTATTAATTACAGAATCTTTTTCCTATTGAAAAAAATTTGAAAGCCTTGTTTAGATGTCAGTTTCATCTCACATTTTGTGCGCATCTTGGGCTTTCAGATATCAGTTATGTACCTGGTGTAGCATTTCTGTACATGTACTATGTTCCCTGTATTGGAAGTTTCTCTAAAACTCATTATCCAGAGACTTCAGTTTCTTTCTCTCAGTAACTATATTATATAATGCAATTCACAATTTTCCACCCAAATCGTTGAAGGTGGTAAGCATTTTAAAAAGGCATTGTAGTCTCAAACAATGTAATCATAGTCTCCCAGGTTTTTCTTATACTGTTTTTGAGTGTATCTATAGAGCTTCCATGCCAAAAAGAGAGGACCACACTTTCTTTTATCGCTACAAATACTGTCTTTTAATTGATTAATGATCTTTGCACTTGTTTCAAGATCTGTTTTAAGATAAACACATGGCATTTATTAACGTGGGTATTTTAATTTTCTAGAGACAATTATTAGAAACTAAGGAGGCTGTTGAGCGGCAGCGGAAGTCATTGAAGAAAAGGCAAAGTGGTAAAGTTATTATGCATTGACTGTTCTTATTACATTTCCCTTTTCAGTTACTTTTGGTTTATACAATGATCCATGAATTTTATTATTTTGTGTCTGGTGGAGTTACTCTGTGTGTGTGTGTGTGTTGTTTTCTGTTTGTCTTGTTTTGCATAGGGCAATTGTTTTGTCCTGGTATGAAAAATATATCTATCAAAGTTTAATATCTTTATATATATATATATATATATATATATATAGGGACATTCTCCAATAGTATTTAAGTTAAAGATTGGTCACATACTAATAATCTCGGCCGTTGGATTGCATCTAAGTGACTACCAACACATGTAATGAATGCAATCCAATGGCCAAAATTAGAAGTATGTATCTAATCCTTAACATAAAATACTTATTGTCTTATTGGAGATATGGTAAATTACTCAAATGGTCCTCAAACTTATACCCGATTTACATTTTGGTCCCGCAATTAAATTATTCGTTCAAATGGTCCATCAACTCTATATTAATCGCTCCATTGATCCTACCGTTAAATTATGTTAATGTTGCCGTCAAATGTAAGGGCAAAACCGTCCATAACCGTCCTATGTTCCCCAAATAGGTGATAAAGTGGTGATACATAGGCGATACAGTTGTGATACAGTGATGATAAAGGGGTGATACATAGGTCAAAAGTCTTATTTACCCCCACAAATGTAGCATGTGCTGCTCACATGACTAAATTTAACAGAAAATGTAACGGTAGGACCAAAGCGCCGATTAATTAAGAGTTGGTGGACCATTTGAACAAATAATTTAGTTTAGGGACCAAAATGTAAATCGGGTATAAATTTGAGGACCATTTGAGTAATTTACCCTATATATATAAAACACACAAAAGAAAAAAAAGACTTGTCATCCTATTTTTCCTTTAAAATATGAATCTCAAACTTGCATCAATTTGTAGTCTTTGTGAAGTGTAGTCATTTTCCACTTTTTAAATTGTGACTTTTGTTTCCTAAAGACAAGGGAGATGGAGTTGATGCTGAAACTGGAGTACAAGAAGAATTTCTAGTCCAGGATGAGATCTATAAATCCCGTCTAGCCAGCATCAAACGAGTAAGTTTTCTAGTTTGTCTAATTTAGTTTTTTCCATCTTTTTATTTTTATTGGGAAGTCCTTGTTTTCTCATTTGTTTGTCTCTCAACTTATGGACTTCTATAGGAGGAGGAAGTTCTCCTGCGTGAAAGAGACCGCTACGAACTGGAGAAAGGAAGGCTTATACGTGAAATGAAACGCATACGAGATGAGGATGGTTCCCGTTTTAACAATTTTCAGATTCTCAACCACAGATTTGCGCTCTTAAATCTTCTCGGCAAAGGAGGATTCAGTGAAGTTTACAAGGTCGGAACTTTGTGAAATGTCGTTTAATAATTATAAACATTTCAACCAATTTTAAGTAAAGGTCTAGACAATTCATTTGCCAATGTTGGCAATTGTAAAGAAATACCTTTTTGCAGTGATTTGAAGTAAGAACTTTCCAGCAGGCATTTGACTTGGTAGAGCATAGGTACGTTGCATGTAAACTTCATGGTTTAAATGCTCAGTGGAGTGAAGAGAAGAAGCAGAGTTACATACGGCATGCAATCCGGGAGTACAATATTCACAAGACCTTGGTGCATCATCACATTGTCCGGCTTTGGGACATTTTTGAGATTGATCAGAATACATTCTGCACTGTATTAGAGTATTGCAGTGGTAAACTTTACTCTCACCATTCTGTCCTTTGAATGGTATTAGTTACTTTATTCTAAGAGGGAGATATTAAAAATTAGCAATAGAATAGAATTCTCGTCTCATTCTTTCTTCATTTTCTTTTTGGTTTTATTGATATTTCCTTTTCTACCCTCAGGGAAAGATCTTGATGCTGTCCTTAAAGCAACACCTGTGTTGCCTGAGAGGGAAGCTAGGATCATCATCTTTCAGATATTTCAAGGTCTTATATACTTGAACAAAAGAACGCAGAAGATTATACATTATGATTTGAAGCCTGGAAATGTTCTATTCGATGAACTTGGGGTTGCAAAAGTGACTGATTTTGGTCTTAGCAAGATAGTGGAGAATGATGTTGGATCCCAGGGTATGGAACTTACATCCCAGGGTGCTGGAACTTATTGGTAAGTGATGCAAATAAGCTTATGCACATGTGCAGGATTACATTTTCTTTTAGAGGAAAAAAGTTCAGCTTCCCTTAGGCATTTGAGACGTCCTTACGTTTGAACTTATATTTATGTGATTCTGTTGATTTTAAATCATTGATGTGCATCCTGCTTATTTTAATCGTGCCATTTAATATATAAAGTTCATGTGAAAACTACTTTTACCTCTACAATCTTTGAAGTTTTTGTGCGTGATAGCTGTCATGCTGGTTTAGTTGGGAAGAACGATTGGAAAGCATAATTCAGTTGACATTTAAGTTTTGTTCTGTATTCCAGTGGTTTTCCTGTGTCTTCTTCTCCTTGACATTTGACTACATTTGGTTTGAATAGCAGCATATTTGATAATTCCTTTGTTATTTGCAGGTATTTACCTCCTGAATGCTTCGAGCTCAGCAAGACCCCTCTTATATCATCAAAGGTCGGTGACTCTTGTAAATGTGTATCTCCTTGTGATAGCAGGGCAGCATATATATGCAGCAAATAGGCCAAATGCATTTCTACTGCATTTCTGTTGATAGATAACTTTTCTTTTTTGGCTCACTATTGCTCTAGAGCACGTAAGTGGAGTCTTTTACTAGACTTTTGATATGATTGCTGTCCCTAGAGTCCTCTTACTTGAAAAGAAAGCTTATTAGAAAACCAAACTGTTTCACTTTCACCTTTATTCTTCTCAACTTGGGTACCAACATTTTTTGACATGGTCACTCTTGGAAAGCAGGTTGATGTTTGGTCAGCAGGTATTCTAGTATACCAAATGCTATTTGGCAGACGCCCTTTTGGGCATGATCAAACCCAGGAACGAATACTACGGGAGGACACAATTATTAAAGCACGAAAAGTTGAATTTCCTTCTAGACCTGCCATCTCAAATGAGGCAAAGGTGAGTTATACATATAGTTCATGCAGCATGTTTAATTTTTCTTGCTTGGAAATAGTTGGTTCTTTGGAAAGAATGTATGATAGCATTTGAACTCAAGCTCGTTAGGTGCAATAGAAGTGCTAGTGTCATTTAGTTGCCATTAAACAAGATACTATAATAGTGTTCACAGCTTTCCCTATTCATTGATGGACATTTTAGGAGAATTCTGAGCAGCTTGTGATACCATTTCGCATATTTCTGTTCGCAGGATTTTATTCGACGCTGTCTAACATATAATCAAACAGAGAGGCCAGATGTTTTAGCAATTGCTCAAGATCCATTTCTCACATACTCTAAGAAGTAAATAGGAGGACCCAAGGGCTAGCTCCCACAAAATTTTGCTTGTTTTCCTGCAATACCCACAATGGATTTTGTACAGCTTGTAAAGGTTTGTTACTCATTGTAGCTGTGGTGTACTCCCCTCTTCGGGTCTTCAGGTCTTGTATTTTGACCTCATGCTTGGGTAGGGTGCAGGAAAAAAGTGTGTAATTTTGGCTGTTTGCCTATTAACTTTTTTTTTCTTTTTTTGGTTCTTTCAGCATGGTTATGTGTCTGATTTATCCTTTTTCCATCATGTATTGGCACTATACTTTTTGAAAAAAAAAATAGCGAAAAGAATAGAGTTTACATGGAAAGGACTTTGAAGCTTCGTTAACTCTTCTACAGAGATTCTGGGGAGAAATATTTTGTTTTCCCCAAGAATCAGTTGCTCCTTGATCCCAAAACGATTTATGGATAAATTGAATCCCATTGTTATGAAGCATCTATGTTCAATAAGGAACAGTGTGGATTTCTTTGGCAAGCTTAAATCAAAGTGAAGCTGATATGTTTTTTTTTTTTGTTTTTTTATTTTAAAGGCAGTCAGTTTGAGGGTCTGTTTGCCCATCAAGTCTGCCCTGTTTGTGGTTAAGGTTTCTTATCGAAATAAGAGAAGAGAGGGTACAAAGTTGCCAGAATAAATGAAAATCAAGAGAAGATTTTTACCAACGTGCATTTTTCATTATGCTTTATTTATTTATTAATTATAATTTTTTTGGGTCAGATCCATTATGATATGCTTGTTTGTTTGCGTGGGTTTGCTTTTTACCCTAAGTGTTATTATGTCTTGGTCATGTAGATTTACATGTGGTTGAATAGTATATATACACAGAGAGAGAGAGAGAGAGAGAGAGAGAGAGAGCCACATAAATATTATCCCCATAATATCAAATATTAGACAAAGAGACCATAATGGCATTATCCTTGTCTTCCACAACTGCAATTACATGCTCCAAGCTCCATGACAATTCAAGCCTTCAATTCAACCCCTCAAACACCTACAAACGAAGTTCAAATGCAGTGAACGTCAAATGTGCATCGACAGAGCCACCGGCAGCAGGGGCTGGATCGGCGGGGAGGAAATCCAAGCTTGAGATAGGCTCTCCTATCATCGTAGTTGAGGCTCCAAGAATGATAAAAACCGCAGCATCGGTTCCATGCCTCAGGGTCAACTCCGGCTTGGTCAAACCCGGTGATGTTGGAAGGTACACTTTCCCAATCCCTTGTTTTAATAATTTGCATTAATATTGTTAAGTACGACTAATTGTGTGTGTGTTTTGTGTGACTTGGTTTGTTTGGTGGTGCAGAATTGTGTCAAGAAAGCCTAAGGATGTGTGGGCAGTACGGCTTTCAATTGGCACTTATCTCATTGATGGCAAATACTTCAAGCCCTTAGAGTTAGAGCTTGACTCATAGATGTTGTATTTTTACCTACTCATTTCATAGTGCCACAAATCTCTGTTTTAATTCCTTTTCCATAATGTTAAAAGGAAAACCATCTGAGACTCTTCCTAGTACGCCAAAAAAGAAGAGGGAATATTTACTATTCTTCTATCTCCTAAATGTTCTTCGCTATCTCGTGCCTTTACCAGGAATATTTGATAACTTTGCAAGAGAGAGTGTATACCAGTCTTATTTAATACACGTTGTTTGCCCTTTTATTCAAGTCCGAAAGTGTCATGCAACCCAAATGACCGGGTTGGTTAGAAAAGCCCAAATAGTTTACGAGTATATACAATCATCGACTGGAAATCAAATAGTGAAAGCAAAAAGTTTGTTTCAGACACTTGAGGCCAAGTTGATCTAGTGTGAAATTTGTTTGAGAGATAGATTGTGGGTGTCGTTTTTTGCTTCAATTTTCTAGTAATATGGTCCCTTTTACAAGCCAACTAAAGGCAAGAGAAGTATTACACGTAGCAGCCTTCCATCCAATTATTGCTGAAATTAAGAGTATATACAATCATGCTCACTATTCTTTAGTTAAAATTTAGCTAAAAAAACACAAAAGTTATTTTAGGAGCTCCCTATAAAATTTGAACTCCAATCATACTCCCTAGTTTAGGGATTCATAAATACTATAGTTATTTGAATTCAATATAATTGGTCCATCTGTATAAAAAATAATACATAAAAATAGTTAGTATTAATTAAAAGTTTAAACTATGCATAAAACAAAACAACATTAAATTATAGGGAGCCACTAGGAGTCCTCTCTCTCTTCTTAGATTTAGTATCTCCTAGAGGTCTCTCTATTTTAGAAGGTGAATATGGAGCATGGTTGGAGTTGTATTTTTCCAATTCCTCCTTAAAATTTGTCCAAATAGGTGGTTTAATGAGCCCATTATGGATGCTCTAAGCAACCACAAGTTAGCTTTGAAATGATGAAAACAAGCCAAATACGAGTAGGTGAAGCGGGATTGGATTTAGCTTTGGACAGAAGTTATGAATAGCATTTAATGCTTTCACCGAATCTACCTTCACAAGTTAACCCACGTGAGAGATAGAGGCAAAGACTTCATTCGCATCTAACCCATGCCCACGTGGCCATCTTTGGGCTACTTCATTGGGTATTTAATTAATATGCAGCCCAAGTCTTCTTTTTGGACCATAAGGCTAAGGCCCGATTCTTTCTATTTCTCTTTAAAGCCATTAAGTTGGCCCAAGTTAATTTTGGCCCAAACATTTGGCCCTTAATTTCAAAAAGTTTCAAACAAAAGGTAGTTAACACAAAATTTAAATACCACGTTGTCTTTTCTCGTGCCCCACAACTAGCCACATTGCTTGCCGTCACTCTGAGGCCTGAAATCATGTGACAAAAATACCAAACCAAAGCCCTAAATTTTGCCTCAAAACCTTTCCATTGCAAATCCGCTCTTTCGAAAACTTTATTTTCAAACGAATTCAAATTAGACTCAATGGGACCGAAAAGAGCTTTTAAGTAGGCGACCATGCATCCTTTTTCAACTGCTAAGGAATTGGAGAAGGCGCCAATTCTTACTCCTAAGTTCCTTTCTGGTGAAGAAGCTGACAAACACCAAAGATTGATGCTTGAGAATTTAGAAAGGTACATCATTTCTCAAGACCCGATTACTCTCTTACATAAAAATATGGTGCTTGTTAAGCTCATAATTTCATACATATACATGCCCAAATTTACTTACTTCTTTTGCTTAGTTTCCTAGATTTCTATGTTATTTGCCTCTCTTTGTGTGTTTTGTAGGCAAAAGGAGCAAGAGAGCATAATTCATGCAATTCAAGCATGTTAAGGCCTAATTTGGATGAATTGATGAAGAGCTTAAAGACAAATTCATTATGGCTACAGCCCTCTGCCAGTCCAGTTCCGTAGGTCATATTGCAAGATTTGTTTCAGCAACCTACACAGCTCGGATGAGGCTGCATTCTTCATGAAAGTTGCTCCAATTGGTGTGTACTATAACATATCCAAAATTCAGCCCCATTGGATAAAT
>NW_018922221.1:214915-268698 GCF_002207925.1 Prunus avium | reverse complement strand
GTTCGTGCACTTGCGAGTATCACAAGTTGAGGATGCAGCTTAATCCATTTTGGTGGAGCTAAATCTACGCAACAGTGCTCAGACCTAGGTATGTGCTATTGGCATATCTAAGGTAGCAACCAATACCTCTAAGGCTAACCCTCTTTACATTGGATCTTATACCCCTAATTGGGAGAACTAGGACAAACACATCGCTCGTATGTTTCCAACTTCTAAAGTTCTTAGGTCCAAATATAAGTGGGTATCTTGAGTACTGTTGGTGTCGATTCAGCTGTGCCAAAACTTGATTCAGCTACATCCTCAACTTGTGATATTCACAAGTGCACGAGCCGATCAGTAGTATAGCATATGTAAGTGCGAGGTCGATCTCACGAAGATTGATGATAGATTGATTTAATTCGATTCACTGCACAAAACAGAAAACAAGAAAGAAAAGAACATAAAACCAGAAAGAAAGAAAAGAAACTAACTCAAGCAAATAAGTTAACAAGTTCAATTCAGATTCTCAGATTGATTCTAGCTAAAGTATTATTAAGCCATGGTGTCTGGTCCTAACCTTGTATTCCTAATTTCCTAATTTGATCCTCTGTTGTCGAACTTAAATTAGGCATTAGAAATCCATTAAGCATAGAAGAATGTTTTAAACAACCAAGCATGTATCTAATCCATGTTGTCAAATATTCATACATACTCTTCCTATTCATAGTTCAATTAGAATTAAAGCATATGGTGTCTACTCTTAATTCTAACCAAGATACACAAATCTAAATGGTAGCTAGGCATTTCGATTAGCATATACACAGGTAGACATAATGAATAAGAACATGAATCATGAATCAAACTTGAAACTTGAAATTTATAAATCCAGAATATTCATGTTAGGTTACATTGAAGCCCTAGATATGGATTTAGCTACTCATAATGCCAAAATAACATGAATGAAATTGAGAAAACATAATGAATACAATAGGAGTAGAAAAACCCTTTTTCTGAAGTTCTTGTGGTGTCCAATGCTTCTCCACGCCTAATGCTTTTCCAAGAGCTTCTCCACGTCTAGAGGGATGTATGAAGGTTAAGGAGGTGATTTGGGATGCATTTAGGTGAGTGGTGATGGCTAAGAAAGAGGAAATTCGTAGGGAAATGAAAGAGAGGCTTGTTGTTACAGTTTTGGTGATTTGGGGTTGTTTAGAGCTTTACGTTGATGGATGGAGTGTTTGGGGTTGTGGGAGTGTTTGAGGATGATTTCTGAATGTGTTTTGGGAATGATGGAAGTGTGGAGGATGAAGTGAAGGATGAATGAATTGTGGGAGTATGAATCCCAGGATGTGGTTGATTTATGGTGTGGAATGGAAGTGGTATTTATAGGGAGAATGAAAGAAGAATTTTGAATTGATTTATGCCTCCACCAACAACACTCACTTTACCAACCCCATCTAACATACCAATGCAATAGAATTATGAATTGATTTGCTGTTACACTTCACCAACAAATCCCACCAGAAATCATTTTCGGTTCAGGTTCCATTCTTTTAAGAAAATCGGTCCAAACCGGACCATGCCCACCCCTAATAAATAATAACCCTTAGAGATCCAATATCCTCATTAACCCAAATTAAATAAATTTTCAATCACAACACATTTATGCAAGCAATTCCATAATTGGAAAACGAAGTACACTTAAAAACTAATGTCCACTCACTTCTTAATAATTATAGCCGAGTCCCAAGACTCGCTTTCACGACCAATCAATCAAGTATCCCAAAATCATATATTCCATAATTTCAAATATTGCATAAACTTCAAATAACAATATACCATCCGATAACCCCACAATTTGAAACAATAAAATAATCACATAATCCCAACATAAACAAAATAACTCAAGTAACAATCAAAACTCGTTTATAAGGTCATTCTAGTACTTTTCGAAGGGTGAAACTATCTCGGAAGACTCACAGACAATCGAGGGGTTAAACTTCCCATATTGGTCGACTGGGCCCGTGGAGCCCACGACCTTCAATTTCAAATTTGAAAGTTTCTAGAGGTTCAATAAGGTCTACTAAACACGTCCTGAAAGTTTGGTCCAGATCGTGCGGTTAGATCGCTCTCGATCGCACGATCAAACGGTCACCGTTTTACATAATCTTTGGGTCATTGATTCGGGGTATCCGGGACACCGATTTTTGATCTGTGAGTTCCTACACGATCCTAGAGGTTCCTAGATCAACATACATGAAGATGGAGTTGATCCAACGGTCCAAACATATCAAACCCGGATAATGCCTAATATGCATAAATCCGTTTGACTGTCAAACGATAACCAAATTCAAATCCAAGCATACCGTCATGCTCGGGACGACATATAGATCATTTTAGGACCAAATGGGCCACCCAAACTTGGCCCACATGCCGCCACACGCCCCTACAGTGCGTGGGTGGCTTGAGAGAATTCCGGCAACTGGAAAATTCTCAAAACACCCAACAATAGCTATACCTACATGATCAAGACAACTAGTGGAG
Organism: Prunus avium; assembly: GCF_002207925.1. The sequence continues at coordinate 266,178 of NW_018922221.1, read as the reverse complement.
CAATTTTTGTTCTTAGGCCACGATCAAAAAGTGGCCGGAACTTGCCGGAAATTCGAGCTGAAAACGGGTCAAAACTTTAAGTTGTAAATCGAACCTCAAAACTTTAAAATCAATCCTAACTAACCCAACCATCAGCTAAGTCACATTGAAAGGATGAGAAAGCATACCTGGATTGACAAATTTGGTGCTGGAATTGTCAGAAATGACGACGGAAAGTTTCGAAGAAATCTAGCGGTTTATGAGCTATTTCTAGCAGCACAAGCGGCGGAGAAGGGGTGGGTTGAAGAGAGGAAGTGGAGCTGGTTCTAATGCAAGTGTCTCATGGCCAACGGTGGCTGGAGGAGGGAGTTGTCGGCCAAAGAATGGCCTGCTGGCTGTTTCGTAGAGAGAGAGGAGGTGAGGTCGCAGAAGGGAGGGGAGAGAGAGAGAGAGAAGAAAATTTGTTTGTTTTTAAAATCTGACTTTTGAAATATTTACAGTTGTGCAATTGTACTTTCGTTGATTGCAACTTCTTCGTTAAAACTCCGATTTGAGCCCACTATGTGTCTACGAACTCGTAGTGCCGCGCTATACACAATGATATTACTCACATCCCCAAATTCTTTCCCGAACAAAAAGTCAACTTTAAACCCATTAAAATATTCTCAAGGTAAAATCGTCTTTTACTTGAGTAATTTAATAATTTAATATTAATTTAAGAACGAGATATGACAGCCTCCTTCTCCCTCTCAACAGCTCACCCTCCCACAGCCACCACCCCACAACCATCACATACTCTCTCTCTCTTCCCCCAAAACCCAGGTCCATCCCCAACACCCACAAAAGCACTCACCTCGCCACAACCCCTTTGCCCCTGGTGCGGTTTTTGATAAAATAGATCTGGGTTTTTTTGTGTGTTCAAATATGTGCATATGGGTTTTTTTTGTTCAAATATATGGTGGTGGTTTTGGTGTTGTTGTATGGGATGTGTTCGATTTTGGGGAAGAAGGGGGTTGGTAAGCAGAAATTCAGAGGCTAAGAGCAGTTCCACCGAGGCCCCCTTGCCTCGAGCTGGGGGAGTTTTTTGCAAAAATTGGTTTCCAGCGGTGAGCCCAAGCACAGGCTGGAGTGGGTCCCACGCAACTCGGGCTGGCCCGAAGACCAGTTCAGCCTGAGGTCCAAAAAGCAGGTTGGTGCTGACGTCAGCCCACTCATTTGATTTTTTTTTCTGTTGCCACGTGGCGTCGTCTGGGCTCTCCGATCTATTTTTTTCCTCCAATCCAACGGCAACCAATTTTTTTGCAATAAAATACTGGATTTTTTTTTAAAAAATACCCAAAAATTAATGAATTTTTTTCTATAAATACTAGCCAATTTTTTTTTAAAAAAATTTATCTGAAATTTGAAATTGAAAATTTTATCCGATTATGAGATATGAATAGTATTGACACGTAGGAACCCGAAAATCTTATCCGAAAATATTATCCAAATTAATTATTGAGATAAAAAAAGTTGTGAAAAAAATAAAAAAAATGAATAGTAATTGCCCTTAACCATGGCAACGGGTGGAAACACAAAATATACTATTTGCAAGGGCAACCACTATTCACGTGAATAGTGGCTGCCCTAGCCCCCCCTTGTCATGGCAAGGGGCAAATGGGTGGAGTTGCTCTAATAGGAAGTGGGGTTGGTCTGAGGATGACATTCTCTCTACTCTCTATTTTTTTTTAATAAAAACTTTATTTCTATCATTATTGATTATTATTTCAAATTTCAAATTATTTTATTTTATTTTAACATGGAAATGACCAATTTGCCCTCATATTTAATGGACAAATTGGATGAAATGTTTAGAATTTAGACGGCAGGGGGGAAATTGGCAAAAAAGAAGAAGCTCATATACTTAATTTTCTATAAAAAAAAAGGATAGGGGGTAAATCAAAAGTTAAGTACAAGTTCAAAGGGCAAATCACCGGTTAACCTTATTTTCTTATAATGTTTAATCCATTAGTTTTATTTGCTTAGTTTAATTTTCCCAATTAAAATTAATCTTTTTTTTAAAACTAGGTTAGAGTTAAATTAATTTGGGATCAATTAGTTTAGATTGACTTCGTGCTTATAAACTATTACTTCAATAAATTCATATGTGAGTAAGAGAGATTTGAAGAGAGAGAGGGCGAGATTTGAGGGGAGAGAGAGAGAGCTAGATTAGAACGGGGGTGGCGATAGGAACCGAATTGTTGGGTCTTTATTTCTTTTTTGTAAGTTATTTTATTTTATTATTATTTTGGTATAATATTAATATATTTATGTATATTTAATTTGGATTTTAAATTATTAATAGCTCAAATTACTAAAATTCTCATGCCACATGAGCAACTTAACGGTTTTACTGAAGAAATTAACGGAATGAGGTACGTGAGACACACGCGAAATGCAAGTATATGACGATGAGGGTATAAAGTGAGTCAGTTGAAAGTTAAGGGGAAAAAGTGAGACAATAAGCACGGCATATCAATAAATAAGCTTTCAAAAAAAAAGAAAAAAAAAAAAGCGCCCTTTACCGAAAAAAGAAAGGAGGAAAAAAAGCGCCATAGCCCAACGAAATGTCATTTTCGATTTTCCTACTTCCCAACGAAAATTACTTCCCAAAAATTTTCCATTTCATTTTTGCCGCCTTTCACTTGCCGTCGATCTGTGCTACAAGTCACCGGTGAGCGCACGCTGGTTAACCTGCGCACCCCGCCTAGGGCAAAATACTTGCGGTCATCCTCTGCTTCACTTCACGCTACTCTACAGCTCTCTGTGAAGCTCATGAATTGAATTGGCAGCTTTGACTGGTAAGTCCAGTCGCTATTTCTTCTCCAATTTTTGCCTTAAATGCAGAAGCAATACAGTTTGAAACCCTAGAACTAACTCTGAGCTTTTATTATGTTTTTGTTTTTCGTTATTGAAGCCAATTTAATTTCATAGAGTGCATATACAGTTAGGGGATAGCTAGGGTTCGAGTTCAAAGAGAACTCATTTGTCTCTTCTCCCTCCCTATTTCCACTCGAAGACAAAATTTGATATGCATAGAGGTTCGACCCAAGATGTTTGTCCTTTAGCCCTATTGAAATGCTCTTGTTGTTTTGAGCATACGAGCTAGCTCATTTCTGTCTTGTCGTGGATCTGAACTACTTCCACTGTGCATTGTTTGGCCTTTTTGGGTTTGAAATGATGATTCCTAATTTTGAAGCAATTGCTTCTAGATTGCGGTACATGTACTTCCACAATGCTAATTATGAAGCCTCTAACTTAGGCTTTGTAATTTGGATAGCAGTTTTAAGTGAATGTGTGTTTGTGCGTGTGTGCGTGGGTTCGTCTGTCTTTTGAATGCAATAGCATCCCTATTGATTCTAGTTTCCAGTAATGATTGCTTTAGGTTCATTAATATTCTGGTCTGTGGCCAGAGGGGATTCTGGCAACCAAATGCCCTTATTAGTATATGGCAGTCTCTGATAGCTTTTCTTTTACATTTTCTCACAGAGGTTGGTGAGCTGGTCATTTCAACATGTATATAAAGCAGGTAAGTTTTGGTCATAGGTGGAGTGCTTTTACCTTGTTTTTAGAGCTTTATCTAATATTTTATTGATATTTGGGTCTCTGGAATTAGGTTATAATTGAAGGATTTAAGAGCTACAGAGAACAAGTTGCTACTGAGGCCTTCAGCCCAAAAGTTAATTGTGTTGGTACTGATTTCTTTCCTTGCAATTGCTTCTGATGGTTTTTATTTTGAAATTCTACTAGTAGTGTTCTCTTCGTTTGCGAAATTTGTATGTTAAAAAAGCTTATCATATTCTCTTTTTATATAGATTGTTGGAATATTCTTTGTAAGATGGATAGCACAATGCAATTAAAACGGTTTAAAGTATCGAATTACAAGTCAATGATTTGCCATATTTCCATTTGTTTGGTTAGTATAGTGATGGACATTATACGAAGATGTGCTTAAGTATCTTATCTTGGTTCTTAAATTGTGTGATGTTAAACAATGGGTGTAAGTTGGACTATCTTGTTTGACATCTTATTACTTCTACGTCACTTTTTGGTTTGAATGGCTCAATTGCATAATAGAAGGTACCCCTCTCCTTCATTCAACCATTCCCATTCTCTGTTTGAAGTCTTCTTTTACACATAATTTATTTGGTTTTATTTCAAACAGTAACCTTATTTTGTCATGTATTATGGGTTTTATTTAACTTATGAAATAAAGCAATATCAGATCAGAGGTTCAGTTCTCCTTACCGGGAGTCTTGTGAGGTGTGTGGGCAAATGCTATTTGTATAGAGAGATCATACTGCAAATTTTAATTTGTATAGTTCATTCATTTTTTACCTTTCCATTTCTTCTTCTAAAAGTATGTCTATATGTACTGGAGATTTTCTTCACTGAAATAAAGTCAATGATAGTTCTGTATCTGACTTTGCTTCTTTTGTAACGGTGTGCTCTATTATGTTCGCTAATAAAATTCCATATATATTTCAATGATGTTTGCTGCAGTTGGTGCCAATGGGTCGGGAAAGACGAATTTCTTCCATGGTAAGTAGCAAGTACTGAATGATTGTTGCAGTTGTTTTATCCTTTGGTTGGTAGTTTTGTCTGGAGCTGTTAACATTTTTTCATTGACATTTTGTTGGATTTGAAACATGTTCTTTTTGTAGCAATTCGGTTTGTACTAAGTGACCTTTTCCAAAACCTTAGGAGCGAGGATAGGCATGCTCTACTCCATGTATGTCTCTCTAAATGCTTTTTTTTTTTTTTTTTCCGGTTCCCAAGCTACTGTGTTCAATCATTTGCTTAATGAACAAATTTTGTTGCAATATGTGCCATGATTGAACAGGAAGGGGCAGGTCACCAAGTATTATCTGCGTTTGTGGAGATTGTCTTTGATAATGCTGACAATCGAATCCCGGTAATATATATTTTTATCATATCTTTAAAATCTGTTTCTGTAACTTATTTTTCCCTTGTAATAAAATTATGTTTCAGACCAAATACTTTTGTTTTTTGCTTGTGGTAGGGTTTCCCCCCTTTGCTTTTTTTTTCCTCGCAACATTTGATGAGCTTGATGTTTATTTCCTGAGAAGAATTGCAGTTCCCTCTCACCCCCACCCCTCCTTCTCCCTCTTCCTTCCTCGCATCCTCTCTCCCTCTTGCCCTCTACATGTATGCGTTTGTCTTTTGCCTTGTGGAAATAGGAACTTTACAGAGAGATGCTACCTTCTAGTGTGGCCTATGGTCATTCAACCCAAATTACATAACTTTCAGAGTTAGTTATGAGTCTTATCACATATTTTTTTTTGTGTGGGAGTAGATGTGCTTCTGTGATGCCAAATCATGTTTTTCTTCCCCTTGTTGCATGGGTTGTCTAGATATTCATGATAGGAACTGACCATAATGTGCTTGCACTTGCAACAAATGTTTCTTCTTAAAATATAAATCATGTTTTCACGTTTTCCAAAAGATTTTGGTGCGACAAAGTGACTAGGGTTTACTCTCCAGTCTCTGCTAAGTGGATTTAGTCTTGGTTGATTCTATTATGTGGACAAAGCCTCGATTTTATCAGGGTTTAGGGATGTAAGGGATACTATGTCTCTATCTTTGAGAAAGATTTTTCCAAGATATTAAATCTTATCTGTAATAGTTTAGCATACTTGTTGTGTAAGGAACGAAAACCTTGGTTTGCTTTCATTAGTCTAATCTAGTCATGCTTATTACTTTCTTTTCTATCGGTGAATTGGGGAAAGATTGCACCAGTTAGTTGAGGTCAAAAGGCAAGAAAGAAGAATGTGGTCCCAGTTCTAGGTGGATTTGGTGCCCGGTTTTCTTTCTATATTTTATTTTGGCATGTTCATGACTTGTCTGAACAACCCCGTGCCCTAGGCAAGTCATAACATGCCTATGTCAGGCAAGGTTTTTTGGAAAAGGATATATAGAATTTTGTTTAACCGCTTGATTTTTCTTTTTAGCTGTATGTCAAATTAGGGCTGTTAATTTTTGGTTTAATTTTTGGTATTGGAAGTTAAAATACATAGCAATCTTTGGATTAGCGATATATGACTCATGTTGAAAGTGAAGTAATGCCAAAACAAGTAGTGGTATTTCTTGGCAAAATGTGTCATGCTATACAGGCAAAACGAAATCGATCCCAGACATCTGTAGGGCCTCACCCTTAAAGCCATGAAAGTCCTCCATTGTCCTTCCAACCAAACGACCAAAACGCTAACATCTTAAAGTTGTGACAACTTTTATTTTTTAATATTATTTTCTATTTCAGTTATTTTATTGGGTGCTTTGGTCTCTACAGAATTTTGGGAAACTGTCTTTTGCAACTTTTTCTAATTGGAGGGCTTCCGTTTTTTAGGAAGCTCCTATGTAAGTAATAACATTTTGTTTCTGTGGAAAAGGAAAACAAAAGGTGAGGATGAAATTTGTTTGTGACAGCATTTAATACGTAGACCATGTGTGTTCTGCCACCTTTGTGACTATCTGGAATATTTGGCCATTTTTTTTAAATTTTGGGGAGGAAATGATTTTATTTTCTTAGTGGGTCCTAGTATAACATCATTGTACCTGGGGGAGGAAGGGATTTAAGCAGGGGGCCTTGTAAACCTAAAATTATGGAGGACCAATGTGAGGTTCGATTTAGGTGGTCGATGTAAAAGTACGGCTTTGAATAGTGCATGCCTAATTTTTTTGTTTGCTTTTTTTCTGTTTCTTCTTGTTACTGTGTTACTGTTTCTCTCTTAGTGTAGTGTTGATGTGTTGGTTCCATGTTTAGTTTTGTTTTAGCAGTGGAGTCCTTGTTCACTATTTTTTGTGTCTTTGTTATATTTAATGAAAGTTTTGTTTCCCAAAAAAAGGTGGTGGCCATGTAATTAACCACTTGTTTGGCTTATTTGTCCACACTCGAGGGGGAGTGTTAAGAATATTAAATTCCCACATCGGGCATTCTAAGCATTGCATCTCGATCTTTAAATTGATGAGCCTCTCCATAGTTTCCAATTGGTTTTAGGTCCAACTTTAACGGTTTTCAAATGACCTCTGTTTCTGTTGCTGTTTTATGTGTGTCCCAGTACACACACACACACACACACACACAAGTAAGGATCTTGCATGCTTGCTTGTATTGACTATCATTTTTTTGCACAGTTCCAGCTTACTTCTCCACGTATTTAACACCAATTGAGGCATTTGGATTACTTTCTTATATGGGTTATACTTATTTTCACTTTTGCAACACTTCTTGGTAGGTTGATAAGGAGGAAGTGCGTTTGCGAAGAACCATTGGTTTGAAGAAGGATGAGTATTTCTTGGATGGAAAACACATCACGTGAGTGTATATATTTATGCGAAAATACTGAATCTGCTGTCTATTACGTGTTTTGATTAATTAACCCTTTTCTGTGGTTTCTGTTATGGAATATAACCCTCATTTCAGGAAAACCGAGGTTATGAATTTGCTGGAAAGTGCTGGGTTCTCTCGCTCCAATCCTTATTATGTTGTGCAGCAAGGAAAGGTACAATTTTTCTAGTTGTTTGGACATCATTGTTATTACCTGGGAAAAAAAAAACTTCATTGCTATTGTTTTAGTAATAGTATGCTTGAGGATTGACTTTTTTGTTGTTTTTTTGTTTTGACAATTTGTGGACGGTTTCATAGATAGCATCATTGACACTGATGAAAGACTCTGAACGGCTGGATTTACTGAAGGAAATTGGTGGCACTCGGGTGTATGAGGAGAGACGTCGAGAAAGTTTGAAAATTATGCAGGAAACAGGCAAGTCCTTAAAGGATTGGTTGTTTATGTTTATTATACATGTTTTCTTACAACTTTTTAACTTTGGTAATCAGGAAACAAAAGAAGGCAGATAATTCAAGTTGTTCAGTACTTGGACGAGAGATTAAAGGAATTGGATGAAGAGAAAGAGGAACTGAGAAAGTATCAGCAACTTGACAAGCAGCGAAAATCTTTGGAATACACTATTTATGACAAGGAACTTCAGGATGCTCGCCAAAAACTGGCAGAGGTTAGTCAATGTTAGACGCTAGGCCATATAAAAGATTTGCATCACTTTTGTTTAAATTGCACTTGATAAGTGTTTTTTTCTTTTGTTTATTGTTGTAAACTCTGTTTGTGGATCATAATTGGGTAGCATATGGAATTGAATGCGATTTCAAGCATTGATAGTAGAATAAAAGAAAAAGGTGATCAAGGCCCTCACTCTTTTTTGTGCTTGTTTCTTGTTATTGTTGTATGGGGAGATAAATGCACGTTATGAGATCTGTGTACAAAGAAAGATTGGAAGGACTATAGTTTACATAGTGGAATGAGTGTATATTTATAAGTTGTAATGTGGATGAAAATATATATGATCAAACGTTAGTATGTTTACCATCCTCTTCTTTGTAAAAAAAATAAAGATGGTACTCTTCAAGTTGTGGTAAACATACAAGTATTTATTTTCCGATTGTCCACAACTATTACATTCACTCGCACCCTTTGTACAGTTTTATTCTTCTAAACAAATTTATGCATTTTGCAACTGCGGATATGTTTGATGTCCAGTGCTTGTCTGAATCATAAGTGGTTATCTCTGCGGTGTTTGTGCTTCTCAATGACAATTCTCACTCTACATCTTTTAGAGTTGGGCACTGGCGTTTTGATAGTTATTCTGCATAGGAAGTTTGAATGATAAATAAAAAAGGGAAAAAAGCTCCAGTTTTATGGTAATAAAGTAATTTGAATGAAAGTGCCTCAATATAAATTGTACATATATATCTTGGGTCCAAAATTTCTCTCTGTGTGCTAAGATGCATGCACAATGCTGACCTTTATGCCTAAACCTATATACATTTCGCCTTGATTCAGGTAGAAGATGCTCGAAACAAGGTTTCTGAAACGTCAACGAAGATGTATAATAGCGTGCTGGATGCCCATGAAAAGTCCAAGGACTTGGACAAGATTATGAAGGATCTGACTAAAGAGCTTCAAGCTTTATCTAAAGAGAAAGAAGCAATAGAAAAACAAAGAACAGAAGCAATAAAGAAGCATACAGAGCTTGAGCTTGATGTGAAAGATTTGCAGGAGAAGATATCTGGAAACTTCGGAGCCAAAGTAATATTCAAATTATGTCCTCTGCAGAGGGATGTTTTCTTCTTATTTTCGTGCCCATTTTATTTTATTTTGGTTTCCAGTGATATGACGGACATGAATGCTGCATTTACATGTTTGCAGGGAGATGCTGTGAGACAGTTGCAGACTCTGCAGAAAGAAATTCAGGATTCAATGGATGAACTTGAGAAAATGAATCCTCTGTATGAGGATCAAGTCATGAAGGAAAAGGAGATCACAAAAGGGTATGTATATGGTATATTAGATACTAGGAAAATCAACATAGCAGTGCGTTATTGTTCTGTTTCATCCCACTTCAATAGTTCTCGAAAAATATTCATGTGTAGGTTGTACAAAAAAGTTCATTTGTTCATCTAGTCTTTCTACTCTGGAGTAGTTAGTCTAGTGGAAAATTTTAAACTATAAAGGCGATTAGCAATTGGGAACGTATTTCTTAGGAATAGGGCTGTTTTAGGTTACTGGTGGTGGGGATTTCCTGTCAAGCAGGATTTATTGTGGTACTTTGTTATTCAAAAGTAAGGTTGGTTTGCAGTATAGTGGGTCTGATTCTAAGATTGTCAGTGAGATTTGTTTCGTAGTCCTTGGAAATTCATTTCTCAGTATTTCCTTCTTCTAGGGCAAGAATCTAAGGTTAGTATCGATCAATAAATTGGAACAACTTCGTAAGTATATTTGCGATATATTAAATTTCAAATTAATGTTGGAATTGGTAAAAATCTTTCGATCAAATCAAAAGTAGAGTGTATTATGTATCCGATTGGACCGACACTGCGATTAGTCGGGCCAAAGACCTAGATGCCATGAGTTTTTAGATAAATTGTAAATCAAGTCTGTCCAAATACTGGAATATGTTCGGACCATAGGAGTCGTCTTTGGTGGAGGTGCTAGAATATTATCTCACAATTGGTTCTTTTGGCATATAGAATAATGGAACGCGAGAAGCAGCTTAGCATACTTTATCAAAAACAAGGTCGTGCAACCCAGTTTTCAAGTAAAGCTGCTCGTGACAAATGGCTCCAAAAGGAAATTGATGATCTCGAGCGAGTTCTTTCTTCAAATTTGGCCCAGGTATGCTGGCTTCTTTTTTAAGTATATAATGCACCTTAAATGTCATATCAGGGGTGTAGTTCGAGTACTCCATCTGGCGCTTTAGTATGTCTTGTTTAATTCCAACTACTAGAAATAGAACTGTATGCATTCTATTCCTAGCTATTGTAAAAATTCCTCTCAGATGATTCTGGATTAAAAACACTTTCCAGTTGAGAATTTCTTTTTTAAATTGTTCATATTTTTTTAGATTCTTATATATAAGGATTTAATTAATATCCTCTTTTCTTGGATTCGAATGTTTCACTTTGAATTGACTGTCATTTCTCAAAACTTTTTTTTGGAATAAGAAGCATTTGAAACCACCAGGTGGCCTACCCCAGAACCACTATTCTCTTGAGAATTTGAGCCCATATCCCATTTAACCAAATGCTCCTTGTTCTGTTCACCAAAACCTTCCCACAAAAAGCCCTTATTATCCAATTTCTTAGCACCTTTGCTGGGAATCCGAAAAGAGAAAGGTACTTGGCACATTGCTTAAGACTGATTACATCAAAGCCAACCTTCTCTAGACAGAAACACTGTTGTCTAACGTTTCAACCTCTTCTCAATTTTCACCACAACTAGATCCTGGAAATTAACTGCATGTGGATTACCACCTAGTGGAAGGCAAATGTTTCACAGGCCGGCTAACTACCATAGCGGTTTGGCAGTTGTGTTTTAGACTTTTAGTTAATCTTTTCCGATTTGTTTTTGTGTTTCTTAGGGTTCTGTGATGTTGTTTGTGTGGTTTGATGGTTGCCTGGGAGTTTTCTTGTATCATTTGTTGTTCTGCTTTGTTTAGACTGCTTTGTTTGGGTATTTAGCCTCATGGCTTCTGGTTCACTTTGCTGATTTGGAATGTGACTTGACATTCCTCCTTTCACATCTTATGTCCTTGTGCTTAAGTTTCTAGTTGCTTGCTTTATTTGCAGCATTTATAAACTATTCTAAATTGCATACTGTATTATTTTTACGTAATTTGTACTTCATTTATTTCTCACTCTTATATGTTCCAGGAGCAAAAACTTCAGGACGAAATTAAACGGCTTAATGCTGAGTTGAGCGAGCGGGATGCCTACATTGAGGCCCGAAGAAGAGAGATTGCTACTATTGAATCTCTCATCTCTCAGTCACATGCAGGGTTCAATCATCATAAGTCACAGAGGGACAAGTTGCAGGATGAGCGCAAGTATGAGTCTTTTGTACTTAATATTTTAGATGAATTTGTCATAGTCATTCCAATATGATTGTTTTTCTTTGCTTCTTGTCTTAGGTCCCTGTGGAGGAATGAAACTGAACTTTCTGCTGAAATTGAGAAGCTGAGAACAGAAGTTGAGAAGGCTGAAAAGAGCCTGGATCATGCGACTCCTGGTGTGAGTAATTGCTTTCTTGACCTTTTGTAACTTCCGGTGTGCTAAACATGGTTGTCTTGTTGATATATGAGCCCAAGTGACAGTAATTCTGAAAGTGTGTCTTTTGATATGCATGTCATGGATGGTATGCCCTGCATAACTTTTCTATATTTGTTTATGTGCTCTGTTTGCTGACGAACAGTATGATGTTGATGGCTTTTGGCAAATTTTTATTGTGGCTCCCTTCTGAGTTCTAAGTTGTAACGAGAGAGTGCAAGTAACTACTTATAAAGTTGTAAGGAAGAAAGGGGGGTGCAGATGTTGATTTAAATGTAATGCGGTTTTGAAGAAATGGGAGAAGTGAGTTAAGCATAGCATAAGATTTTCAACGTATACTGTAAATTAATTTCATGTGTATGAAAGTTAAAAGAATTAAACAAGTCAAAGCGCCAATAGATGTTTAAACATAAACCCTCTCCATATATTTTTTTAGTTTTCCTTAAGGGATGGGGGCAAAGGTGTTGAATAAAATGAGTCAAAGGGGCAGTATAGTTCCTAAGCTAAGGGGCAAGGCAACATGCCTTTACATTGAGAAATTCCCACATCATCCACTGTGCTAGACATGATTTCTTCCGAGAGTAAACAAAATTCTATTAATGAAAAGGAAATTACAATGTGTGTTTAGAGTGAAGTCTATAATGATGTGAAGAATGTCATGCTTCCCTGTTTACCTCTTCCTCATTATCTTAATTACAGCTTGAGACTATTGAAGTGGTGTGCTGTTGGACAAGAATGCATAAAATAATGAATAATATTAGCAAGTAGAAAACATCACATCCGGGCCAACCATGGGATTAATTGGAAAAGTAATTATATATTTACTCTGATTTACGAAAAACTATTTTGGTTCCTGGATGAATTGCGAACATAATACATAGTCTAATTATTAGAGCATCAATATTCCTACCTGACCCTTCATTATAGTTAAAATTGGGATATGATGCAGAACTGTTTCTGAACCTCATGGATTCATGAGCTTTAGTGATCTTCAGGCTTAAAGTCTATTTTGTGCGAAAGTGCAGAAAAGAATCTAAGTTATTTTTCTATGTTAAACACTGCCAAAAGAATGTTGATTATTTTCTGCTTTATGATTCAACTTGTTTTATTCATTGTGTTGTGATTGTGTATTACATCATGATTATATCCTTTTATTGGTGCATCTTGAAATTACGAGAGCTTCTTCCTATCTCTTTTCACTGTATAAATAGTTGGATGAAGTACTATATCTAACATTTCACTTTTCCCTTCTGCCGTCGTGTGTAATACTTTCAGGATGTCAGGAGAGGGCTAAATTCTGTTCGTAAGATTTGCAGAGAGTATAAAATTCCTGGGGTATTTGGTCCAATTATTGAGTTGCTTGATTGCGATGAAAAGTTTTTTACTGCTGTTGAAGTAACTGCTGGGAACAGGTGCTCAAAGTTTCATAAGCGTTCTATCCCCATTCTCTTAGCTGTTGCCATATTACTGAATGGTGTTATGATCTGTTAGCAATTGCCTTCCTCGTTGCCCTCCAGTTGTTCTCTTATTGATTTCTGTTCTTTCTGAACAGCTTGTTTCACGTTGTGGTTGAAAATGATGAAATATCAACACAGATAATTAGGCACCTTAATTCATTGAAGGGTGGACGAGTTACGTTTATCCCCCTAAATAGGGTGAAGGCTCCACGGGTAATTTATCCACAGAATTCAGATGTGGTTCCTCTGTTAAAGAAGTTAAAGTTTGCTCCAAACTATAACCCAGCATTTGCCCAGGTTAGCTTTGACCTGAATTATCTTGTAAAATCATTGGTTAGTGTTGTGTCCATGTCTGATTGGTGATATCATTTTGTTTGTTGAGATGTGTGTTTGTTAGAAGTTATGTGGTTAAATCCTTGGTTGTAGAACCACTAATTTTGCAATTTCTGCTTCAAGGGTGGATCTTTGTTGTTTATTGTGTTGTTCCTCTATTGCAATCTGTTTTTTAATTCGGGGGTAACTTATATTTTTAATCAAGTAAAACAGTTATGCTACTCAACAAAAGAGGGCCAAAAGGAACCCCAGTATACATTTTTAAATGTAGTGTATCTATGAACTCTAAGTAACTACCTCTGCTACCTATATTTCTAACACTGAACCATTAAAAAAGACGACTAAAAGCGTAATTATTTAACTGCGCAACAGTACTGGTGCATTTGGGTGGAGAAAATAAAGTTGGGATTTAGACATGAAATGACTTATGTTTATTGACTTGTTTGGGTTCATGTACAAGGAAAGTCAGATATTCAATGTGGAACCTAGATATTTAACTGCAAAACAATTAGTGGTAATTGCTCTTGTTTTTATGCTTGCTACATTGAACCTAGTTTTTTTGGAATGTGGTCTCACTTTTGGTGAATCAGTATCATGCTTTACATAGATAAAAGGTTTAAAGTTGCATTTGAATACCTTCTGAAGTGGGTTCACCTTAAGATTATGCGTTCTTTACTAGGCATGATGGCTTACTATATGTCTGTTTCTATGTTACAATTAGCTGTAATACTTCTAACAATGTTAAGAATGACCTTTCATCATAATATGTTCTTATCTCTTTTAGGTATTTGCAAGAACAGTTGTTTGTCGAGATCTGGATGTGGCTACCAGGGTTGCTCGTACCGATGGTCTAGACTGCATTACTTTGGAAGGTTTAAGATAGAGCTACAGATTCTCTCTGCATTATCTGTTGCACAATATTGTAATTATTACTTCTAAATCTTGACAAGTCACCACTTATTCTCTAACAGGTGATCAAGTCAGCAAGAAGGGTGGTATGACAGGAGGGTTTTATGACCATAGACGTTCAAAATTGAAGTTTATGTGTACAATCATACAGAACACAAAATCTATCAACATAAAGGAAGAAGAACTGGAGAAAGTTAGATTTATGCTTCAAGATATCCTTTTGAAAAATGATTTAATATGTATGCGCAGCAGTAAATTTTTCCATTCTAGCCTTCTAATTTACTTCTCATTTCTTTCTTAGTAATCTAATCTTTATGTTTCCTACAAAAAGAAGTCCTTGTTTTTACTAAATTTACCTCACAGATAGACCAGAAAATTACAGATCTCGTAACTGAACAGCAGAAAATTGATGCTAAGCGGGCCCACGACAAATCAGAACTAGAACAGCTTAAGCAGGACATTGCCAATGCTGATAAGCAGAAAATTTTGATTTCTAAAGCTCTTGGGAATAAGGTAATTTTGATATTTGAGATGACATCACCTGCGGTGCCTAGGGGAGCTTATATTCTTCTCTCTTGATTGTAGGAAAAATCACTTGCTGATGTGCGGAGTCAAATTGATCAGCTTAGAGCCAGTATGGCCATGAAGAGGGCTGAAATGGGCACAGATCTCATTGATCATTTAACTCCAGTGGAGAAGGATCTTCTCTCAAGATTAAACCCTGAAATAGCAGATCTAAAAGAGAAGCTTATTTCATGCAAGACAGATCGTATTGAGGTTAGTCAAATATAGTTAATTGATTTTTAGAGTATTCCATTGTATCTGTGTTCTGATCTGAATATTTTATTCTACTCTCTTCGTGTGCATCTCATAGACCGAGTCAAGAAAGGCAGAGCTTGAGACTAATTTAACCACAAACCTCAAGAGGCGTAAGCAAGAACTAGAGGCCATAATCTCCACCATGGAGACTGACAATTTGCATGGTGAAGCTGAAATTAAGAGTCAGGAACTGAATGATTCTAGATTGTTGGTTGAAGATTTAACAGAGCAGCTCAGAAGTGAGGGCGTTGATCTGCTGTTTTTGAATTTCCAGTTTTGAAATTTTAAGTTTTGCTCCTGTTTTTTTAATACAGTTTTGTTCATCAGGAGTTTCCGAAAGCATAGATGGCCAGTCAAAGCAACTCAAGAGAATTAAAGATGAAAAGACTAAGTTAAAGGTAAAAGTGATTATATTGTTAGATTCTAAATGCATGTTGCTGCTGCTAAGACGATCACTTGTGAATGCAGAATTTGGAAGACAACTATGAGAGGACTCTTCAGGATGAAGCCAAAGAGCTGGAGCAACTTTTGAGTAAAAGAAATATGTTTCTTGCTAAACAAGAGGAATACTCAAAGAAAATCAGGGAGTTGGGCCCATTGTCTTCAGATGCTTTTGAAACGTATTGCTTCTGTCCGTACTTTGAATTATTTTACCTAATAATTAATATTAATATTTTATGCACACACTATCTGGAATTTGTTCAGGTCTCCAAATTCTCATAAATCTATTTGGGCATTTTGAAGTTTTGTTATTTGTTGATACCATTTGCACCCTTCAGATTTTTTACCGCTTCTGCCAAGATTTAAACCTAAAAAACTCTTTCCACCCCACCTGTTACTTGAGCCAGAACCGTTATGTTTGGATCCTTTGGGCTATTAATTTGTAACTCAACCTCTATTATGAAAGTTCATTGATGCATGCTGTTGGCTAGGTTTTATTTTTTTTCTTCTTACGTCAAGATGTAACACAGTCGGGTAGGTTGGTATTTATTTGTTCTCTTCTACTGGAAATGGTAGGTATAAGCGAAGGAGTATCAAAGAATTGCATAAAATGCTGCACAGATGCAATGAGCAGCTGCAACAATTTAGTCATGTCAACAAGAAAGCACTTGATCAGTATGTGAATTTTACAGAACAACGAGAAGAACTCCAGAAAAGGCAAGCCGAGCTGGATGCGGGTGATGAGGTATCAAGCTGTGAGATCTGTTGTATTGAGTTGGTGTTTTCATTAAATGGTTGGCTAAGATTTGGTTCTTTTGACTTGACTTTTTCGAATTTTGCAGAAAATTGGAGAACTTATACAGGTTTTGGATCAAAGGAAGGATGAATCAATAGAACGTACTTTTAAAGGTGTTGCTAGGCACTTTCGAGAAGTTTTCTCAGAACTTGTGCAAGGTGGCCATGGTTACCTTGTTATGATGAAGAAAAAGGTTTATTGTTGGGCTGGATCGCTTCAGTTTTTCTTCTTTATAGTTAATCATAAGATGTGTGGACTTAGCTTGATGCTTAGTGTTTATTAGTTCATTATCTGCTGAAGGAATATATTATTAATTTAGCTGTTAGGTGAGTGGCCTGAGATGTTTGACACTCAGACCCATCTAAGTGTTCTTTTAGAAAATTGTTTTTTGTTTTCCCATAACAAGAACATAATAAAAATTTCCCATTCTATTAATTTTCGTCAAAAGAGGAGAGGCATAACTAGATTGAGTATCTAGGTATCGTCTTCTTGAAAGTTCTTTATTTTAAAAGCGTAGATAAGATTCATATGATTTTACTTGAATATGTGTATTGTATCCACAGGATGGTCACCATGGTGATGATGATCAGGATGAGGATGGACCACGTGAAGCGGATTTAGAGGGAAGAGTTGAGAAATATATTGGTGTAAAAGTGAAGGCATGTATTTTCTGCAGTTTCCTTTGCTAAAAACTAATGCCTCCACCATTATTTGTCCCAGCTTTTCAGATTTGAGGGTTTAGATGTGCCCTCGGTATAAAATGGGGTAAAAGATCTCCCCGAGGTATCCAAAAAACAAAAATTAGAAGAAAAAAAAAGAAAGAAAAGAACGGGCAAGTAGAATTTGTAATTTAATAATTTATAAGTGGGATTTAAGGGTCTACATGTGCCCTTGGGGATAAGTGGGGTAAAATATCTCCCCTAGTTATTAAATATAAAAAAAAGAAGTGGCAAGCAAAACTTGTACTGAATTATTGATAATTTACTTAGAAAAATGATATGCTCCTTGTGTGAGACTGCGAGTTAAACCCAGCCTTACAATACTGTCAAATTTTACAAAATAGATGTCATGATGTTTTCAGTTCAAGGTTGTAAATGCTTTTTGAATTGCCTTTTTTTGGGTCCTTGTGGCAGGTTTCTTTTACCGGACAAGGGGAAACTCAGTCGATGAAGCAGTTGTCTGGGGGTCAGAAAACTGTTGTTGCGCTAACGCTTATCTTTGCCATCCAGCGATGTGATCCTGCTCCCTTTTATCTTTTTGATGAAATAGATGCAGCACTGGATCCTCAATACCGAACAGCTGTTGGGAGTATCCTTTATGTCGGTTTCTTGTTCTTTGTTGTGTTTTGTTGCTTTCTTGCAATATTAAATTGTTTTTCACTGTCATTCAAGTATAATATATGCCACAGAAGCATTCATATGCCAGCCAAGAAGTGTCTCCATGTTGGTCCAATGTGTGTCTCCATTTGTAGTTGTAATTGTCAACCTCCTTTCCAACGATTAATCTGCATAAATGGTTATTGCTTTATGGGTAGCGAGTTTGTCTATTTGCTTGCATGTGTCTTAATAATTATGATTTATTCGTGAGGGTTGTATGAAAAAGAAAATATACGACTTCTATGTAATTTTGATTGGATATTTGGTGTATGAGTTCTAGATGACAGGATTAATTTGAAATAGTTTCTGTTAACTGTCGGCACCTTGTGACCGTCTTCTGTGGGTGTTTATTCATTTGCATATGACAATATTTGGCTTTTTACGTGTTCAGAATGCTAATTTTTTCGATGCAGGTAATGGGTGCCTTAAGAGTTCCTGTTGGAAAGTTTACCGCCATAAGAGTTCCTTAATTACCTGTTGATAGATATGATCCGGCGCCTGGCAGACATGGCAAATACTCAATTTATAACCACAACATTCCGGCCAGAGCTTGTGAAAGTTTCTGACAAAATATATGGTGTTGAACATAAAAACAGGGTGAGCCGTGTCAACGTTGTCTCGAAGGAAGATGCATTGGACTTCATCGAGCATGACCAGTCTCACAATGCAGAGTAAAGGTTAGGACAAGTTTTGCATGTACATTTCATTGGTATTTCAAGAAGTTGATTAGGTTATTTTGGGTACATGCTACAATTCCTGAGTTTTAAAATAAGCCCTTGAGTTCTTTTGTAATTGTTTGCACTTAGTAAAGTAGGCTTGCAGCTGGTCTGTCATTTTATTCTTATATGACCTGTTTCAGGATCTGATTTTTTTTTTGGGTCCGTCCAGCAAGGCTCGATAAAGAATGATGGATCAATTTGCATTTTGTTAAATTTACACACTGATAGCGGAGTCAGATCTTGTACAAAGTAGGTTTTGCTTCTGTAGATGCTGAACCACTAGCGTCATCCATTTGCCGTTTGTTGTATAAGCTTGCATTACTCTTAAAGTATGAACCATGGGCACAAAATACTTGTAAATGGAATGCCACTTTGAACCTGAGAAATTGGATTCTGTTGTTGGTACATATTATATAATCTTAAGGAAATTCAGGTTTACATTATGTTTTCTGATTTCGTTTGCATTCTCCTTGAAAGCGTTACAAGATGTTTCAACAATCCTAGTTGGTAAAATGTGTTTGGACACTATTTATTTTTGTCCCTGCTTCTAGCACAACGAACTCATGTGAAACGTTCAATTACAGATGTACGTTGCTGCACAAAATAAATCATGCAAATTCATTTGAGCACGTTTGTGCAAACACACACACACACACACACATATATATATATATATATATATATATAAGTGAATGAAGATTAATAAAAATTGTTCTCTGATTAATTTTGACCTAGTGGGTAAATGATCAAGTGAAACAAAAAGTTTGAATCTCTGATAAAAAAAGAAAGTAGTGGTCCTGATTATTCAGGAATTTAATCGAATCATATATTGTAATCTCATGTTTCCTGCCAAGATAATTCTTTGTAATCTTGTATTTCCTGCTAAGATAATTCTGACTTTTATTGACAACGAGGCGAAGAAATAGATTCATCATTCTACTCCAATCGATTCCTAAAGGAGGGAAAAGAGGGTTAGAGTCAGCAGAGGGGGAAAATGAAGGGTATGTATGTAATCTTTGCAGCTTATGAGACAGTTCCTCCACAATGAGATGTGGCTTATTGAAGCTCAGTTCGTCCCCTAATAACTTCATGAGCAATACTTCTGTCGCCAACTTAGCAAAGTCCGAGTAAAGCAAAGCAAAGGCCATACAGATGAGACAGGGAGGATATATAGTGATCACTAGGTAAGGGATAAGCCATAGCACTACCCTAAAAGCTCCATGCTCATCATGCTCATGATGAAATGTACCGCTAGCTCCAACCAGCCCCCGACATTCTTCCAGGAAGATGGCAAGCTCCATTAAAATCTAGTATCTAGTTTGTAGTAGAGAGCTCTAGGAGGTGTCCTAGTTAGTAGCTGTTGCCACCCTACTGCTTGAGTTAAGAATTAAGTTGATCACAAGGCCAATATATGGCCAAACCCTCTACCACTGCAAACCGAAGTTACCGTAGGGCCATAGGCTCTCAATCTAATTCCCTAAACGTTAGTGACTTTAGTAAGCTTTCATTCCTTGGGAACCATCATGATTCTCATTTTGATTCCAGAAGGTTTGTATGAGCAATTTGATGGAAATGTCTGATTCTGATTCTTTCTTTTAAATTATTTCTGACTCTCTTTCCTTGACTTTCCTCCGTTGGGGTTTTCTTAAGGCAAGATTTTAACGAGGCCACATTTTTGCATCCTTTGCATTACTATTTGTATTTGGTTTCTGTTGAATGAAGATCTTTCCTTCTGAAAAAAAAAAAAAAAAAAAAAAAAAAAAAAAAAAACCAAGACACATTGGAGTCATGGGAATTGAAAGACCTGAGTGCAAAAACTCCAGATATGCAAATAAGCAATAACAAAGTAATACCTAAAAAACAAAAAACGAAAGGAATTTCCAAAATTGTATGGCTGAAACATTCTGCCAATCACCACCAGCTTATTGGCATCAAATGAATTCAAGGAGAAGACAAGAAAGAGAGGATATAATAACACTACTAATTCGCCTGACTTGGCTTTAAGCCATTATTAACCGGCCGCGTTGTAAGTCCAAAACCAAAGGGAAAGAGGGGATCATAATTTTTTTCACCAAAATTCATAGGGAGCTGATCTACTCTCCTGAACCAAGTCCTAGGAAGCTTTCCAGTGAATCCATAATCACCATACAGAACATCAGCCTAGACCTAATTAACACAACTCACAGTGTTCTTGTGATATATGGGCATTTTTAGGGTTTTAATGTCATCTAGTAGGTAAAAAAAGTGTTTAAAGTTTTGAAGATATGAAAAATCAAATTAAAACATGCTTTTCCAGATTCTTTAATATTCTTAATATTTTAGAAAACATGTTTAATCAATCTTCAGATTTTATACATAACCAAAAGCTCAGCATGGCATAAACAGATAAGAAATCATAATAGGCATGCTTAAAAAACGATTTCAGTGTGTGTATAACCATGAGCTTTGATACCAACTGTTAGATTTCTTTAACATGCGTGTTCATGATCTTTCACACAATTCTAAAATACGTAAAGACATACCTGGCGCCATCTTTCTTGAGTACACGACCTCTGAACTCATTCAACCGCAACAACAACAATCCTAGCAAAACAGGAATGGCTCAAGACTTCTGCTCTCTCTCAAAATCTGTTTCAGCTCTCTCTTTATGATGAGATTAGGGTTAGAGAACGTGTCTAATGAGACCAGGGCCTTAAGCTTATATAGGGCTAGGTCAAGTCGTCTCTACTCATCATCGAGGGTTGACTTGACTAATCTTCCAAGCCCACCAAAACGGTTCACGCAAAAA
The DNA here is from genome assembly GCF_002207925.1 of Prunus avium. The sequence goes on along the minus strand of NW_018922221.1, from coordinate 244,884 downwards.
AGGAAATAAACAGGACCGCTTAATAGGCTTCAAAACCTTTCCTTATTCCACAAGGTTTTGGGCCTCAAGGTATAACTTAATTCAAACTCTTATCAAAACCTGATATAACTTAGTATTTAGTGCATCGATCTAAATAGGACACATAACAGTAATGTCAAATCATGCTGAAGGGCTGCAATTGTCCAAGCTTGTTAATATTGGATCAGAATTGTAGTCATCTTGCTTCATATAGACAATGACCTGAGGAAAAGTTCCAATATGAAGCAACCGTCGAGTAATAGTATTTCTGCAAGCTCATCTTCTTCGCACTCAATCTTTTCAGTGTAGCATTGACAAACCATTTGATCCAAACCATAGATAGCATCGATGTACTCTTCCAAGCATTTTGTAGTGTGGTATTCTTTTGCATCTTCATGAGTATCTTTTGTAGTGTGGATAAGTTACCTGAAACTTCTTCTCGACTCACTCATTTTACTAAAGCTTCCTACCCTTTTCGTCCGGTCGACCACTAATCTCAACTGAGCTTCTATGCAGGCAATTGAATTAGTATTATTATTGTCTTCACTTCAGTTTATGATTATATTTCGGGCTTCTTAGATCTAGGTCCAAAACGATTAGCTATTTTTGGGTTTAGTCCACACGTTTTTAATTTTAGATGTAGGTCCTTTGACATTTATTACTTTTTTGTGGTGTCGATTTTACCCTTAGAGGTAAATAAGGAAAATACATTTAAAATCTAAATTTAATGCATTATTTCCTTGTAAATGAATTTCAGAATTTAAATTTTGAATTCTTTCCTTGATAATATTCCTAATATATGGATAAAATATAATTTAATCAATGAAAAATAAAGACCCGCATAATATACCAATTGATCAGACAAGCACCCACATGACATTATGTACCTGACATTCAGGTAAAATAGTGTTATTATTAGCAACGAAAAAAACTTAGTGACAAATCGTGTTACCTATGAGTTAGGAACATAAATTAGAAGACTACCTATAAGTTAGGAATATAAATTAGAAGACTACCTATAAGTCATATATAAAAATAGACAAATAAAATTATATGTTACCTACAAAAAATGGCTAATTATTATAACATAAATAACTATTACCCGATTCAAGTAATAAGGGACAACATTGGAACTAAAAATGATTTATTTTTATTTTTTTAAAGAGATTACATTATAAAATATTTAAAAAGAAATGTAATCATATGTGATACAAAAGTCAAAGGACTTGGATCAAAATCACAAAATCCAAGAATTAAACTCAATTCCTCAATAAAAATTTGAATCTATATCAACTTTTCTATTATATTTCCCGAAAGTACATAGCTCAACTCTAAAGATATAAATAATAAATCCGCACATGCTTATTGAAAAACTGATCTACCCTCAAATTTTATAATAATATCGCTTACTCGTTTGTATAAATCGGTGACATAAAACGCACCGTTTACCTGTACGTGTCCTTTTACTGTGAAATGCAAATGACACGATGAGGCTGTCTTCGCAAAGCTTTCTTCTTTGGTTTCATTTGGGAAGTTGAGCTCTGAGCTCTGAGCTCTGTGTGAGAGATGGAGGGAATAGTAGAAGGGGACGGATCGGGTGCGGGCAGATACACGCTGAGACCAACGAGGCTAAGCAATGAGGACATACTGTTCTGTATAGATGTTGGCCCAGAATCTATGGTGGAGCTCAAAGTAGCGATGAGCCCAAATGGGCGACCTTCAACCCGCCTGGACTCGATCAAGCAAGCCATACTTGTCTTCATCAACGCCAAGCTCACCATCAACCCAGAGAACCGATTTGCCTTTGCCAGTCTCGGAAAGTCAGCGTCTTGGGTAGGTTCTCTCGTTTTTTCTCTCTCTTTATTGCTTGGTTTCTGTTTGGTTTCCGAGAAAATGTGCGATAAAGGGCAGAGAAATTTATGCGTCTTATGCGTTTTTGAGGAACTGAACTCCTGGAAACCGTGATTATGGCTCTGGATGATAGTTTTGTGGGTTTTTTTTGTGATATATAAGCTTTATGGGTAGATTAACTATCTCATTTTTAGGAATTGTAAGCAATTGCATGACATGAATTTGGTTTCTGGATCAATGAAGGAAATTTAGTTTAAATCACTATTTTCAAGTAGCCAAATGTACAGAGACTCACCAGGTCAAAAACGTTGTTTTGCCTTTGATTAAGAATTGGTCACTTTTACTGAATGTGGCTGAAAAATCAATTCCTTTACTAACTGTTAAGGAGATTTCGTATCATAATCAAAGTTACAAAGTGTACTTTCCCAGAATCATCCACATATCTTGATCATTTTTGGTCCTAGACTTTATATTATGGACTGCAGCACCAAGAATCGTTCACATCAATTGTTGTAGGGTTGTGTTAAATGCCCCATTAGTAGTAAATGTTTATGCAGTGAAACCAAACCTTCTGCAGGTTTTGTTCAAAAAAGTCAATTTATCCTTTGTGTCTGTTTGTTTGATTTATGTTTCTGTAATTGATTTGGAACCTTTTGTTTTTTTCGTTTTTATGAAGCTTCGGAAAGAGTTTAGCAGTGAAGTCGAGTCTGCTTTTGCTGCATTTCGAGTACTCTCAGCTAATTCATCTTCTAGTAATGTAGATCTTACTAGTCTATTTCGAGTAGCAGCTCATGAAGCAAAAAAATCTCGTGCTCAAAACAGACTTTTAAGGGTGGTAAGCAGTGGTTGGCTTCGCCTTTCTTGCTATTACATTGGTTAATTATTATATTCATAAAATTCTGATATTCCATTTTGCCCCTTCCACGATGTTGAAATTTCTTTTGTTGATAGCTAAAGCCTAACATGCTTGCCCTTAGATTCTTATTTACTGTAGATCATCTATAAGACCACATCATCAATGGCCTGTGATCCAGAAACTCTTCACTCTGGATGTGATTTACCTTCACGAAAAGCCTGGACCTGACAACTGCCCTCAAGAGATCTACGATTCACTTGTGGATGCTGTGGAACATGTTAGCGAATATGAGGGCTACACCTTGGAGACCGGTCAGCTATTAGCTCGAATTCTCTTCCGTTACATGTGTATGCTGCTATCCCACCCTCAGCAGCGTTGCCCACAAGACCAGCTGGACATACCTAAGCCTCTTGGGAAAAAGTTGCCAGCAGCAGACTCAATGACTACTGATGATAGTATAACTGTATCCGGTAAATCAGAAGTTCAGAACATTAGAAATTAATTTTACCGAGATCATTTTGCTTCTAATTTGTAAGTCTCATATGTATGTAGTTTTACTGATGTTGATGTGAACCTCTTGTTGAGTGAGAATGAGTAGCCGATTTGATCTTGATCCTATCTCTGTACAAATTGTTAATTTTTTATCATGGCATTTTGAATGGATTGTTAGTTATGAATCCCAATGTTTATTTTAACCTATCAGTCAAGAGGTTTTTTATGACATTCAAGATCTCGTTGTAAAATATAGCAAAAGCAAGAACTTTTTAGTACTAGTTTGTATGTGTATCACCATTAATATGAAGAGGGAAGAAGGCATATGATGGCGGAGGATGGCGCAGCTTGGCATATTAGATGTCAAAAGATTCTGGCCCTAATTGTTAAGTATTTATAAACTTTACTAAGGCTCAAATTCTCCCATAAGCAGCCTCAAATGAGGAAGTTGTAAGTTGAATTTTGCTACATAGATCTATTACGGATGTAGTGGTGGTGGGTGTGGCCGCGACAACGCTTCTTCAGGTGGTGGTGGTGGTGTTCGTTTAGGCTCATGGGTTGCTTTCGGGTTTCGAACTTTGTTTGGGCTTATGGTTAATTATGATGATATGGGCTAGTAGTTTTAGTGCGGCTTTTATATGCTTTAGTTTTATTTTTAATATGTTAGTTGGTTGGCCTCTTGGAATTAGTATTTTAGATATCATGTTGATGTCTTTGCTTGTACTTTGAAGTTTATCGAATGAAGTTAATCTTTGGTGAAAAAAAACCCTACTCTAATAAGGGGAGGGAGATTCAAACTTGGGTACAATGGGACAAACTCACTGCTTTGGCCAACTGACCTAACCCACATTTGCCCATATGGAATTTACTTGATGCTCATGACGAATGTGAGTGACATACGCCAAGAGGCAAAGAGGCAAAAGACTAGAGATCAGCTAATTGCAATAAACATATTTCATATTTGCCTTCCCATTCACAATACCAGAGTCTCCACCTTAGTTATTTAATTACGATGATCATTTATTTAATTAATTGTATCTTACTCGTATCCTTACCAATTTTTTTTTTTCTTTTTTCACACGTGCGTTACTTGTGATCCATTAAGTATTAGTATATTAGTATTAGTTTATTAGCATATGGAATGGGATGACATGAGAGGCAAACACTAGATCAAGTTGCAATAAACATATCTCAAAATACGTAAGTCGCCGTTTATATATAAGCATCAATTGAGGGATTTCTTAAATAATCTTATTTGATGGACATGCTTGGAGGGCTCACTATGTATTGTATTTCAATGATCTGAATAGTCTATTTTTAAGATATGACCTCAAAGTTAGGTCTGCAAAAAAAAAAAAAATACAAAACAAAAAACTTGAATCCAAAACCATTTAACAACTCAATTGAATGTTTTTCATTTTAGTATATATTTAGGGGGCGTATCCAATTCATACTTATAAAGACTTTTTTTAAGTGAGTGACTTTCATAGAGTTGACAAATTCTTAAATCCTTTCATAGAGTTGATAAAAGTCACTAGTAAATTGGCAAGACTTTTGCTCTTAGCAATTAGTCTTAAAAGTATGGAAAAGTCATTCATTTAATAAGCTTTTTAAAAGTCATTAACTTTTTGGATACCACCAAACTTTTAAATACTCTTTAATAGTAGTAACTGGATACCACCAAACTTTTAAATACTTTTTAAAAGTCACAATTGAATACCACTAGACTTTTATATACTCTTTAAAAGTCTAAATTGAATACCACTCTATAAAAGTCATTAAAAGTTTGAATTGGATACACCCCCCTTAGTGTTCGCCTATTTTGTTGGTCAAAACAACCAGTTTTCAATTTTCTTATCTTTTGGAAGGAATTCATAGACACCACAATGTATCCCTCAAATAAGCCCTCAATAGGAGGGGACTGTATACACAAATGAAGTAGTGGCATTTTTATATGTCACTATGATATACTCATACATATAATATACATATACACATAATATACATATACGGGTCTTCAAAGGCACTGTACATCACCAATAGTGTATAATACTTGTTTGAAGGCAAGATATTAATTCCTGGCTTCACTGATCAAGCGGATCAGTTGTAAGTCCAAAACCAAAAGGAAAGAGGGGATCATAATGTCTATCACCAACATTCATAGGGAGTAGATCTACTGTCTTGAACCAAGTCCTAGGCAGCTTCCCACTGAATCCATAATCACCAAACAAAACATCGCTAATTCCTTGGCCTTCGGTTCCAGGAAGCCATGCAGCCACAAGAGCATCGATCGACGAAAGGTAGGGCTCAATCACAACAGGACGGCCAGAGACAACGATAACAACGCACTTGACTGTGCCGCAGACATTGGTGATAATGCTCGGACCTGGTTCTGGAATTGTCAAATTTAAACTATCCCCCCTTGTTTCTGCGTAAGGGACCTCACCAACAGCGACAACAGGGTAATCGAAGTTGCTTGCTGTGACAAAATTAGGATCAGGATTTATGCTGAAGACAATGTCCGTGGTCTCGTTAACTGCACCAGCAATGGCACTGAGTATAGTGGTTCCTGCATGTACAATGGACATTAATGGATGCGCATTAGGATGTAGAAGTTAATTAAGTATGAGATGAATTTTGATTTAGGTGGGATTAAATTAAGCAAAGAAATTAAGGACAACATATATAAAGCAGATACCAACCAGCAGTGTAGTTGTTGCCACTAACTCCTTGCCAAGTGAGACTCCAGCCTCCACATTGATAGCCCAAGTTGTTGGCATGAGTTCCAGCAACTAGGATCCTGGAGGCCTTTTGGGGAGTGGGGTGTATCTGCATTTTCTCCAGTCTTCAGAAGCACAAGTGACTTCCTCACTGCTTCCCTCGCCAAATCTCTGTGAGACTGCATTATTTTATGTAATACGGATATTAGTTTTCATGAGTTGATGATGATCAAATATATATACATTACTTATTTTCAGTACACACAGATTGAAACCTGGCTTCCAAGCTGGTCAACAAAGCTCTGATCAGCCAAGGGGTTCTCAAAAAGACCCATCATGAATTTGACTCTCAAAATTCTCCTAACTGCATCATCAATACGGCTCATGGGGATACGTTTGTTGTTGACGTGGTCGGTTACTATACCACTCAACTCGGTATAGTTGTATGGAACCATGACCTGAACAAGACCAGGAAGCAGTTTCAATACCAACTTTCATATTTACCATCGATCTGTCATACAGAAGATAGCAACTAACCATGTCAATGCCAGCTTGAATACCAGCAAGAACTGAGTTTGGGTAATCCGAATGGAGTGGATAGGAAATTTTGTCAATACCCTGCCAGTCAGAGATGACAAAGCCCTGAAATGTGAACAACAGTAGCATGAGAGTTAGTACTGCTAATTTATTTATGTCCAAATATCCTTTTCAATTTATAGAACTATATGGAATTTAATTAGTGTGTCATATTGTACCTTGAACTTAAGGGTATCCTTTAGAAATCTAGTGACGAGCTTGCGGTTAGCGTGCATCTTCTTTCCATTCCAACTGGAGTAGGACACCATGATAGTGGACACACCCTTGATGATAGAATGGTAGTAAGCAGGCATGTGAATGCTCATTAATCCATGCATATCAATCACAGTGTTGTTTTCATTGATGCCCTTGATGGTGCCTCCGTCTCCCACAAAGTGTTTTGCGCAGGCTACAACCTTGTCCCTATCACAAAGGAAAAGTTGCATGTAATGAAAACGAAAATGGTACCACAGCACAGAAAAAATGATTTTGGCTGAGCGTAAGTAGAATAATATTTTTTCAGCTTAATTACTTTCCACCAACATAAGGAACTCCCTTCCTCTCGAACCAGCTGGAATGTCGCCTTGCAGCCCAAGTATGATATCAGTCATCTGTTTTACGATTTCAGGATCCTCGCTATAACTCTCGTAGCACCTTCCCCATCTGGATCCCTGCAAGATGGCAAACATTAGGTTTGTCAAAAAACTACTGTCTTTAGCTTTCTCAAAAACTGCTATCATTACTTGTCATATTTTTTGTTCTCTTTCTGTATCTTTAAGAGAATCACTTACCTGGTAGCACCAAGTCCAACATTATGTGGGAAAATTGTGGCCTTATAAACATTATTGTGGCCATGAACCGCATCAATGCCATGAATCATAGAGATTCCAAGCCGCCTTGACAGCGAACCATTTTGAAAATCATTGACCATGTTGATCCAATCCTGTGGATTAGCTCTCAGTCGCGGCACACTTCCTCCACCACTAAATAAGCTGCCAATTGAGTAGTCCCTCATGATGTCAGCCATCACGTTCTGACGGTCTAGCTGTGTCATCTGGCCAATCTTTTCGGCTAGTGTCATTCGGTCCATAAGGTCCTTTATTCGAATATTTATGGGCTTGATGCCATGTATTCAGCTTCTGCTTTTGTGATCATAGCTTCCCAGCAGCATAGTCACAAAAGTCCCACTAAGAGGACTGATGAACTTGTCCTTGGCATCATTGGAATATATATTCAAACCTGTAGGCCAAAAAAGGAAATTTTTTATTTAGGAAAACCAGGAGAAAGAAAATATTAAAAAGAAAAGACATTGTTGAGAATTTCTAGATATTAGAAAAACCAGACATTTCCATGCAGTCACTGAGATGCATGGAAATATCCATGGAACTTTTAACGCAGAACTTGACTCTGAGCAAAATAAGAATGTCTGCAGACTCGTAATCAGGTGTATATTTATACGAATGTAGGAAGGACCAATACGTATAAATACTCATGCTACGGATTATTTGGATAGAACTTGAGATTTTTAGATAGGAATTAAAACTAAATACTGCTTATATTGTTAGTATAAATTTTTCTTACAGTTCTAGTATATCTTACCAAATTAATGGCTTTAATGATTTGGGTTGAAGAAGATATGTCCAGGTTAGTTTGAAACTACTTTTTTTGGAAGTCATGTTGCCGAGAACAATCATTGCGCATATCCTAGAAGCTGACTTTTCTGTTTCAATTTTGACTTGTTCCAAGGAGTGTGTTAATGGAAATGATCTAACGAGTTCATGACAAACATCGCCATGATAAGACTCACTTTAGTGAAAAATAATCATGATCAGACGGAATATCATAAGAGCAAACATGAAATTTAAACTTGATGGCTTATGTGGCCATTTGATATCTTACAAAGTTTTACACTTCACGCCATATGTTAAATTGAAACTTTATTATATTACAATACAAACAAAAATGTTTTTTGATGACACAGTTTTAATTAGGGTTCGTTATCGGGCCGAGCTGAGGTTTCAAAAGGCTTGACTCGGGTCTGTCTATTGAGCCATGATGGGCCACCATGGGCCTAAATGGGCAAGGCCATATGGGCCTAAATGGGCCAGGCTCTTTTTAAAAACTCTTTTAAATCTTTTTGTTACTCATTTTTTTGGTAAAAAATGATGGACAAAGAGTCTCTCTTAAACAATAGTATAGATTACTACATAACTTAAGAAAACAAAAATATAATAGCCTCACTCTTTTACTAAAAATGAATCTTATGAAAATATGTTACTTCTATCCCAAAATAAGATTGACATCGTAAAAATTAAAGCAATTTGTGCCATTAGAATTAATAAAATCAAAATAAGTTTTCAAATTCTTTATTGAACCATTAAACTTGAACTTGACAAAAGAGGGGCACTAAAGGATATTGCTTGTTTGTTATAAAATTTTAGACAACATTGGAAAACTTAACTTAATTTATAACATGTGTAAACAAAATAAGAAATTTATTAGTTTATCATACATTTTACATTATTTTGATTAAGTATAAAATGAGGTTAAATCTTAAAAAAAAAAAAAAAAAAAAGAAGGATATGTGCGAGCGGGACTTGGGCAGGCTTACGTCAGGCCGGCCCTGGCCATGGGCAGGCCGAGGGTTTCAAATCCTAAGCCTAAGCCTTACCCAACCTTAGAGCAGGCTTGACCATGGGGCGAGGCCAGGCTTTGGCCCATTGAACCTCGGGCTACCCATTTCAGCCCGTGGGCCAAATGATGATCCCTAGTTTTAATGCCGTGTCTAAAATACGCGTCAATTAATTTCGTTATCAATGAAACAAGTTTTTAGTTTTATAAATTTGCGATAGAAAATTTACTAGATCAACATGAAAAAAGAGTACAAAGACTGTAGAGGGAGCCATCCCATTAGCAGTATGGCGGACATGGGTAAAAACTTCCTGAGTGACCTGAGCTAGCCAAATAGCTAAAATGATATGGAGAGAATCATTCTTGAAAATAACTTTGCTATAACCTCTTTCTACAGCCATTGTTCCCCCGAATCTAGTCCAATTACATCAAGGATAATACTGGCCACTAACCGGCACGCATCTCTTAAATAGACTAGGAACACCCAAGTTTATGGAATTATGAGAGAACAACACAGAAAAACTCATTGAGAATCTGGACTTTATTGAACAAACTAGACAAAGACAAAAAAAAACTAAAACAACACCGACAAAATGAAAAAATAATTGTCGGTAATCTTCCTCTGCGAGAATGCTCCAATGAACATGTATACAATGACCAAACAACAACACCTCAAAGAGCAACCCCGCAAGATAAGGCACATCCAAAGCCATCCCATATTCGTGGTAGAGACAATAAATCTCCCAAAGGAAGAACAATATTGGCATGGATCCACCAAAAGCCAGAGAACACCAACGATCCGACGGGATATGGGGTACAACCCCTGTTTTAAATTTTATACAACCTGAAAAATTGAGATTATAAAAATTAGTCTAAACACAAATTATACTTGCAAGTGCACAAGGTCAATTGTAATTTAGTATGGCAAAATACGAGATCATTCCAACGAGGATTGAGTTCAACTTCCAATTAGTCTAACCTAATCTACTTCACAAAATAATTTAACTACTCTAATTATATAAACAAGAAATTAAACACATAGCATACTCACATAAACACAAAATGGATTTTTGAAAGAATGATTAAATTAACAACGAAATTAAAAGACAAAACAAGTAGAAAGTCATGAAACACAAAGATGAGTAATTCAAATTGATAAAAGCACTAGGACAACGAATTCACCACTAGTAATCCGATCTAGCCTCTTATTCACCTACCTATTAACTAACCATTTGATTTCGCCACTTAGTTTTCCTTTTACAAGAATTACCTATGGTATTTAGGCTAACTCGTATATTCCTACATGCAATTCGCCTATGGTATTTAGGTCAAATATGAACACATATAAACTCAATAAGATCAATGAAAACCTCCAATAAGCATGTAAACCCTAGGAGTATGGTATTTAATCTAGACGAATTACAAATCCTAATCACAAGAAGCAAGCCTCAAATTAAGTATGGTATTTACTCTAATTTGCATCCGATTAACTCAATTAAAAGTCTAGATGGTGATCAAGCATCAAGATAATCAACCAAGTTATTAAGCATAGTGATTAAGAATCCAACATCAAACGTCAATCAATAGATAGGTAAAATAAGAAAACTAGATTATCATACTAGGGCTACATCATGCCCTAGCAAAAGAAAATTAGTTGCACATAATCATAGAATTCGGCATAAGCAAAAACATGAGAAAGAAATAATAAAACTTAGCCAATTGCCGTACTCTTCTGGCATCTCCAATCTCTCCAAGTATTTTTCTAACTCCTAAAGGAGTTGTTTCTCATGCTTAAATAAAACCCCACACGTCTATTCCTACCCTAGTTGGGCTTTTACAGCAGCCCAAAAATAAAGAAAAACCTAATTAAAACATAAATCCAAAATGGGTAAGTAATTGACTCCTCTTCCTACTTTGATTGGGATAACACGTCAGTTACTTTGCACACACGTTTGAGATTGTCTTATCTTTCCAACCATATATCGCATTCCTTGAGGAAAAATCAGGAAAGTATTCAAATAATCATTCTTCCACAGCAGCACAGTTTTGACAGGATTGCACCTTATGCTTTCTTAACTTCAAAGACTGCTCTCATTGGCTACTCTGAAAATTCTAGAAAACTTCCACAATCATCTTCAAGATCTTAGCTTTCATCTCCAACTAGTCTTGTACAAAAACTCCACCAAAAAGTTGTATTTTCTTTGAAAACCAATTACTTGCTCCAGAAAGCTAAAAATTGAGAAAATAAAGTAATAAGTCCTTTTTAAATCCAATTCTCCTATAAAAACTAAATATAAAGAGTACATAAATGTGTAAATTTATGGACTTATCAACCCCCCGAATATGAAGTTCTCTCTCTGTGCGCTAGAAATTTAAATAATTTTTTAGATGAGATTGTCATTAAAAGAAGACATGTTATATGCATGTTATCCATAAATTTTTTTTTATACGCTTATTAAGACAATCATATTAGCACGTCATTAAAAATTTCTGCAATAATAACGCAGTTTATATGTCACAAATTTTATTGTCTTTAGAAGACCTTACGGACATGATGTTATAAGTTTTCACTAAATTCTTGTTTTGCACTTTATTCACTTCATGAGCCCTCTCTGGCGTCTCTAACCCCAAACTGATGGGGATCGGATCCGGGCATAAGTCACCAACCACATACACGAACACCGAAATCTAGGGTTAGTGGAAACTCACATATATCATAGCAAATCCATGCCACAAATAAACTATTTCAATAATCATCACCAAATTTCCCTTACAAGTATTACATTAGCCTTATTTATAGGCTTTACAAGACTTGGGCACCAAGGCTACTTGGTCCAGAAGTAAACTAATTAATTATAAAATCACACATAAATAATAAAAGATATCCTAAAATTACCTAAATAAGAAAATAACAATATATCATGAAATAACTAATTAAATGGTTAATATCTATCTTGCTCCACCCATATGCTCCTGCATCAGACTCCCTTGGTTGGAAAGAATTTGTCCTCGAATTCAAGCCTTTGATTAAGGAAAATCCGAATAGAATCTTCAATTGCTTCATATTAATTCTGGATCTTTTAGTATCCAATTGAAACCTTCTTTTCCAAATAAAAAGATAGTTGAAATATTTCGTTATTCTTGGCTTCTTCTTACTCCCTCTAACCATGCAAATGTTTCTCTCTAAAATCTTCAACCGATTGACAAAATCAACTAGATTTTTGGCAACCTTCCAAATGAAACATTAATGCCCATAAAATCAATAATATCTTCGAAAGTTTTCTCAAATCCCATCTCTTCACTATTCTGATCAATAAATTGCTTATCGAAATTTCTTTGAATGCCCAAACAATTTTCATTGCAATTTTCACAGTTCCAAGGATCAAATATTGGAGGTAAATCTAAATTTAATAACTTCGACGAAGAACAAGATGCACCAAAATTACTAAATTCTTTTGTACCTTCAAAGAAACAATGAGAATCAGCGTGCCCCTCTTCGCTTGGCTCACACAGCGGAGCGCAACAATGGAAAGGGCTATCTCCCTTGTATTCCCCGTCGAGACTGCCAGAACTTAGAGCGTTGATGCGAACTACTCGGTTCAGATAAGGGTTCATGCATCCCTCCCCGTCAAAACTCTTACCTATTCGGGTTCGAGCTTCAATGCGAGCGATGGGTTTCGTAAGTTGCCGTAACGTCCTCCTAATTTCCTCCATATCGTAGTTGTCGACACGACCTTCCATCCAAAAACCTTCTCGAGAATGCGGATCTTGAGCCTTAGCTCTGATACCAATTGATGGGGATCGGGGTCAGGACATAGGTCACCAACAACACACACGATGTAAGGTTTTTATTTGGACCTTTATTGTATTTTGGCTCTTCACTTAAACCAACAAAACCATGGTAGTATTAATTAGATTCTAGGTTAGAATCAGTGTAGGTTGAAGGGCTTCCAAGTCTCCTCGTTGCAGTTCAAAAGGTAAAATCATTTGCATTGTTCACATGGATTAATCCATACTTCACTTGGATTGATCCAAAGTTCATTCTTGCATGCTGCAACATATTTCTCTAAGTCTGTTTTCAAAACCATTAATACATTCTATGGTTTATTAATCTACTATGTGTCATCTCTGTGTTAGTATTTTATTCCTTGATCAATCTTTTATTTCTCCACTTATTTTTGTCTGACCAAGCATGAGATTTTTTATAGTATTTAAAATCTCTTTTCCTTAAAGCTTCCACATTTGTTTAAAATAGCCATATCCTAAAAGACTTTGTTTGATTGGCTAAGTTAAACAAATATTTATTAATATCTTTAAGCCATGGGCTCTTTGTAACTTTGTCTTTCCCCATCTCTATTCTTCTTTGATAGACTACTGAATGTGGTTTTGATTGAAAAAATCTTCTTTACATATATTATAATATTTCAACCATGTTGTTGTTTGTCAACCTTCTATTCTTTCATTTGGTTAAACTATTTCAAACAACATATGTGCTATTTGTAATAACCCATTTGTTTCCTCCAAAGCATCTTATCCTTTGTTTTCTTTTTTGCTTTGCTAGAAACATGGGCTATTGGTTTTATGGGTTATTTTATTTCATCTTTATTAAAAGCATGTAAGAAAACATTCTCCACTTCTTTTTTCAAAAGCATGCAGCTTCTTAATTCCAACCCATCAAAACAATATTGGCTTATTTTATTTCATCTTTCTAAAAGTCTTGGTTCTATATTGCTTTTCTTGAAAGTTGTTAAAAAATATTGTTTTTAAAGTCATTTGCACATGCTCTTTGTTGGGGTCTTTTTGTTGAGAGCTATAATGGGATTGTTAGACTACTGTGAAGTAGATTGAGCTCTCTTGCACCCCTATCTGAGTTTGGGGCACTAGGCCCCAAAACAACCGAAAAAGTTGAGACCTTAGGGAGTGCTTTGGTCTTCTTCAATGGCTCTTCAGTCAATTGAAAGTTTTGATGAGAAGGATACATCAGCTACTGTGAAGCTATTGCTTGATGATAGAGGTGGAGCAAGCATTGGAAGGGGTTTGTTTAAAACATAATAGAACAAGTGTTCCAGCAGCTGCTATTTGTTTGATTGGGCTTCCGGCAGCTTGACGAATGCTTCGTTGCCCCTTTGGATTTCTCACAAAAAAAGTGATCCCATGATTTCAACTTAGCTTCATAAGATAAGTGTTTCAGATATGGAATAGGGTTTTTGAGAGAGAGAGAGAGAGAGAGAGATATATATATATATATATATATATATATATATAATGAGAAGATAGAATAACCAGAGTTTGAATCTGGTGCTTCCAGCAGTCGGAGCGTATGCTTGCCCCTCTGCTTGAGTTCAAGAACCAGTCCCCAAGAGTGCTTTGAAAAGCTTGTGGAGCCATAGGAAGCACTTTGGTTCCTCTCACCAACAAGATAGACAATTGTTACAGATCAATATTATGGCTTGACATGAGAAGCTTGTGGCATGGGAGCTGAGCCTTCATGAGTTTAGCATTAGAGAGAGAGAGAGAGAGAGGGAGAGAGAGAAAGCTTGGATTTCTTATGAAAACAAAGGTTCAGAGCAAAGGGAGAGGGAGATTTGGGAAGGTTTGATGAGGGAAGAGAGGAAAAGATGAGGGTGGAAGAATGGGTGGCTTGAGCAAATCTTCCAGTAGCTTGATGAAAACTTTGTCACACTCTTGGGTGTTTTTCCAGAAGAGAAAAGGGGAAGACATGGAATAACAGAGCTCGAAATTGAAGGGTTCGAGTAGTGAGAGGGGATGCTTGCTCTCTCTGGATGTGTTATTTTGCTGGGTAGAAGATGCCTCCTTTAATAGGCGTTGGACGCTCTAATTTTACCAAGTCAAAAATGGGCCTGAGTTTTGGTGCTCCCAAGCAGCCCAAAACTTCCACTCCTCAGTCTATCAATGGGCCTCATGATCACTCATGACTATCCAGGCATTTGCGTGGCTTGGGCCCACTTAAGCTTGTAGCGTGGCTTGGTGCCAAAATAAAGTTTTTTCGCTTGGCATTGCACATTGCTTAGCGTGTTTGTGCTCGAGCTTTCCCATATTGCAGTGGGCTATAGCCGGGCTAAACGGTGCTTGACGGGACAGTAAGCGCGGGTTCATAGAGCCAGTACATTTTACTGGCTCGTTACGACCTCTATGCATGGCGGGTGGTGTGTTTGCTTGGCGTGGCATGTGGACCATAACTTGCGCAAGTGCATACGACAAATTCTTGCATACCCAAATCAGGCTTCTTTCCTTATTAAGTGTTGTATTGGACCAGAAATATATTTGGGCCTCAACACTCTTCAACCATTCTCTTGTGCAAGCCTTTATTTCACGTGCATCTGACAAAAGCATGGGTTGCTTCTATTCTTTCATTGTGGCTCATGGTTTTTTATTTCAAACGGTTGTTTCCGACAACTTGTTATTTAAATTGAGCACACAATATTATTTTATAATATATTGCTCCATACTCTCAATGGCTGGATATGCAAATTGCATATACCTTCTTATTTTATTCTCTTGATCAGAACATTTAATCTTTCCTCTTTGAAACTTGTTTTCATCAAAGTCTATTTAAACAATACTTGTCTTTGATCAAAGGTGACCATGCAGGAAAATAGGTGCTGCACTTTCCTTTGAAATATGAAGCAGACCATTCATTCATGAAGGAAAAACAGAAATTGCAGATACACTTAAAATCTTATGCAGTCATGTTTATAGTTTTTGAAAAACAATTCTAATTTTCTATTGAGCATTAAAAAAACAATTTGTATTACTTCAGCCATTGTGATTTAATTGAGTGCATGGTTATGATTGCATAATTCATTGAAGAACTCCAAATTAAATCACATTGATTTTGACTGAAGTTTTATTGTTTCATTGTTGTTATTTTGATTTAAACTATATGCTTCAAGTTCATTACTTTTAGTTTAATCATCACAACACTTAGGTTCATTTGTCTAGCTCAATCATACTTTGTGATTGAGATAGATGAATCAGTGAAACCATAACTCACATCATACATCAAACTACATGCAACTTGAGCTTGGTGCTCTTGAGAGGATTTGCTACTAAGAGATAAAGAAAAGGTGCTTTATGAAAGGTTGAATTGTAGCTGCCTATAGGTGATAGATGAGCTAAGTTTTCTTTCGTTTTTCTTGTATTTTTTAATTGAGTAGATTGGGTATCTCCTGGCTTGGTGTCCCCAGTTTTTCCTTTGTTGGGTTTCCTAGGTTAACAATTATCGTGTGTTATTTACATTCCACTGTTACTAGTTTTAATTTATTAACCATGAAATTGTTTGTGTTTGTGCTTATGTGCTTTTAAATAACATAATTTTTAGAAAGGGCAGTCTTTTTCTTCTCGCCTACTACCCCCCCCCCCCCCCTCTTATAGGCTTTTAAAGCTTAGGGCCTAGTTTTACACACGAACGCCAAAATCTAAGACTAGTGCAAACTCACATATATTGTACGTAGCAAATCCATGCCACAAAGAAACTATTTCAATAATCATAAACAAAAGTCCCCTACAACTATTACATTAGCCTTATTTATAGGCTTTACAAGACTTGGGCACCAAGGTTACTTGGTCCAAAAGTAAACTAATTATCTATAAAATCACACATAAATAATAAAAGATATCCTAAAACTACCTAAATAAGAAAATAATAATATCTGATGAAATAACTAATTAAATGATAAATATCTATCTTGATCCACCCCCTATGCTCCTGCATCACAAACCCTCTCACTCTCTCTAACCCAAATCCCTCTCTCCCTCTATCTAAACCCAAACCCTCTCTTGCTTAGTACCCGTTTGGCATTGCTTATTTGGAGTGATAAGTGATTTTTAAAAAATTTTAAGAAGCCCAACCCGTTTGGTAACCTATGAGAAAATCACTTATTATTAAAAATTGATGTGGGAGAAAGCAATAAAGGAAAGCAGCTAATGAGCTGCATTCAATTTCTGATTATATGATAATCAGATTTGAGGAGGCGCTGAGTTTAATGAATATTACAAAATTCCGAAAATACCCAGATATGATTTCACGCTCTCCTCTTCTTGTGCGTCTTCTCCTTCCCACGCCGCAGGGCACTCTTCTCCTTCTCTTCCATTCTTCCTCCATTTTTTTTCTTGTTTGATCAATTGAAGCGCCCTCCTAAGAAGCCACAAGACTCAAGTAAGAGGTATATTGTGTTTATTTCTTCTCAATTTCATTCTTCCTTCTTTCTCTTTAAGTTTTAGGGTTTTAAGTATCAATTGTTATTGTTGTTGGTTTTCTGTAATACGATGGTTGTGTTCTTCTGTGCTCTGGCTCGTGATGTTGAAGCCTGCTTCTTCTGTGCTCGGGCTCCAGAGACACATCAAATTGACTAAGCTGGGCATTGATGGTTCTCTGGTTCTAGACTTAATGGGATTAATTTTTCTTTTCAGAAATTTCAAAAAATAATTGTGAAGTGTCGAAATAATTAAAGAGATATAAAATGTCACGCCCCTGGAGGCTGGAGTTGAATCCAAGGGATTATGGGTGGTCTGAAAACTTTGATATTTCGATCTGGTTACAGAGAAATGGTTGTTTTGTTCATACCCTGTTTTTTTCCTTTTTTGATCAATAGTTCATGCTTTGTTTGGACTTAATGCTCCAGCAAAGAGTCTATCAATCTAGCATTAGACTAATTGAATCGATTGACTTTGCAAGGTTAGCATTTGTCCTTTGAAAAGGAAAGAGTGACTTTAGAACTAGTTGGCTTCTACAGGTTCCAACAAAATCTGTTCATATCTCAACGATAGCTTACTGATGTGCCCAATTTAACATGGCACACTTCCATTTTCCCTATACGTTATATATAATATTTGATTGAAAGATATTTGGGTCATTAATAGTTAATGTGCTTTGATCATATCGTTGAAACTGTTGAGGAAAGCTTGTTTTATTTTCATGTGTGTCTGAGGAGGGAAGAAAGTTGTGTTATGAAATTTTATTGTGATGGCAACCTTTTGGTTTATTTTGTAGAGTTGAATGACAAAAGCCTTTGAACAGTAAGTGGTAGTTTGGGGCTGGGATTATTAGAGGCGTATAGTTCAACTTTGGACATTTTATGAGACTTTTGGATTATAATTTATATTAGTGGGATGTTTCACATAGAGCATGCTTTCCAAAATGTGGTCACTGTTTTGGGAACTTTTATTGCTGGAATACATTTACTTGTCAGTTTATTGTAAGATTTCTTTTGACAATGTGGTTTACTCAATTTTTACTTTAATTATGTGATAGGGTCTATCTCCTGAGCAATTCAAGATTGTGATTCCTAAAATTCTTACATATTTCGCGATATGAAACTTTTCTCTTTAATTTTTATCAGCAAAGCTGTATTCATAGTTCTCCTTAATTTTATCTTTTTGCTAGTTTGAACCATCCATGCACTGTTTAGATTAGATAAACATCTATGCACTGCATTTGAGTTGTGGCTAGTTTGGTTTGTTTTGTAATTCCCTTGTATTCCTATTATTTTCTTTTGTACTTATATATAATGTCTTTGTTGCAATAAGATGTCAAAGAAGAATAGTAACTTCACCACAACTGAAAATGTTGCAAGTGGATCCCGAAAATTGTCAGCATTGTGGAATGCTCAAACTACAGCCATCTTCATTGACCTTTGTATCAAGGAGGTGGATCTAGGCAATCGTCCCGGTACTCACTTTAATAAAGTTGGATGGGCAAGGTTGGTTACAAATATTAGTAAAGAGATAGGAAGACCGTATGAAAAATTACAATTGAAAAATAAGTGGGATTTACTAAAAAAAGAATGGAAATTATGGAAAGATCTAAAAGGGAAGGAAACTGGTCTTGGGTGGAATGTTGCTAAGAATACCGTTGATGCATCCGAGGAATGGTGGCAAGATAAAATTAAGGTATTTTAATTTTTTGTTCTTGTTTTTAATATAGTATAGATATCCATTTTTTTTAAACTATAAATTCATTATAATATTTGTATATGTCATAATGCAGGCAGAACCCAAATATGCAAGATTCCAATTTGAGGGTATTAGTCCTGAGATGGAGGAGAAGTTAGATATGATGTTTTTGAATGTCACAGCCACTGGTAAGCATTCTTGGGCACCTTCATCTGGTGTACTTCCAGTTGAAAGTGATGATGATGTCAACCAACTTGAAGTTAACGGTGATTAGAATGAGTCTGTGCCAATTGAAACAATTCAAATTATAAACAATGTGCAAAAAAAGAGAACTAATCAATCACTTGAAATTCAAGATAATAATGAGAAGAAAGGTAAAGGAGGGGGGGAAATGGGAGGTGCTGCAAAATTATCACTACAAATTGAACGTCTTGTTGAGGTGGTTGAGAGCAGGAGTATTGGAACATCAATGGCTAATATAGTTTCACAAGGAACTAATATTGCTGAAGTGATGGCTGCATGCAATTTTGACATGCAATTTATATTTGCATGTGCTAAGGAACTAATATTGCTGAAGTGATGGCTGCATGCAATTTTGACATGCAATTTATATTCGCATGTGCCGGATGGGAAGGCACGGCCCATGACACAAGGATATTTCTATCGGCTTTACGTGATCAAAGTTTGAATTTTCCTAAACCTCCAAATGGTACTATTTCTATCTAAAGAAAAAAAATTCATATAATTTATATTTAAGTTTTTTACATTGTGAATAATCTATTAAATTTTTTTAGGAAAATATTATCTAGTAGATGCGGGATACCCACAAATGAGAGGCTACTTAGGACCATATAAAGGTGAAAGATATCATCTTCCTGATTTTCGTAGGGGTGTTCAACCGATGGGTCATAAAGAGGTATTCAATCATGCACACTCTTCTCTTAGAAGTGTTATTGAACGCACTTTTGGAGTATGGAAAAAGAGATGGAGTATTTTACGAGACATGCCTAGTTATCCTTTTGTAAAACAAGTCAAAATAGTTATTGCAACCATGGCACTTCATAACTATATAAGAAGACATGCCAAACGTGATTTTCATTTTAATGAAAGTGAAGATTACCTAAATGGTACTCAAGATGAAGAGATTGAGAGAGAGAGGTTGATGCCCAACAAGAAGATGGTCCTGTAACACAAGAAATGGAGGCATTGAGAAATCATATAGCCGCAAGTTTAATGAGTTCATCTGCTTAGAAATGTATATGATTGCTTGTTTATGACTAGTTTAATTTTTGTTATGACCATATTATTGAAAATATATTTATTTTTAATGGAATACTTTATTTATTTTATAATTAAAATAATTTTTAGGGTGTTATGGAAACATATTTAATACAAAAAAAATTATATAAGCTAAAGTGAAAGTGCTTTTCCTTTTACCAAACACTTGAACAGAAAAGTCATTTCAGCATAATGTCCTTTTTAGTCATTATACACAGCTCACAGCACTTTTACAAAAAAATTTACCAAACACTCAGAAATTGATTATTGTACAAACAGCACTTATAACAAAAAGTTTACCAAACGCCAAACTGCTTTCTCTCACAGCTGATTTCTCTCACAGCAAATCTAACAGCGATTATTTTCATAGCACAGCAATGCCAAACTGGCCCTTGCTCTTATCTGGAAACCGTCTATTCCTAAACCCTTTCACGCACTGGCGGACCTATGCAGGCGCAAGAAGGTGCACCTGCACCTTCGGTCGCCGGAAATCTCCAATAAAGCTGCTGGAGTTGCACCTTTGCTCTGGCTACTGTTGCACTCCAAGTGTTTGAAAAAAAGCTTAAGCAAACTTGCTGGGTTCCTTTCTTTTGTTGCGTGCGCATCACAGCTGCTGTCCTTTTGTTTTTTAAGTTCTGAGCAAAACGACGTCATGTTGTACAAGGCCCCCGAAAAAAGAGAGGAATAAACATGTGAGTGTGACTGCAATTCCTACATGCTATTTAGTATATGATAAATCAATTGGGTCATTGGATGAAAAACAAATTGGGCCTTAAATAAGGATTGTCCTTGCATAAATTTGTAGGGCTGCAATATTAATTATCTATCAAGTCTGCAATGTTAATATCGATCAAGTATGTATAAAATTGCATTATTTAAAAAAAAGAAAAAGAAACCAAGTTTGTATAAAATATTGTCATTATTTTTGTGATATGAAAGCTCGCGGTGAACAATTGTAACTTAATTGTAATGTTATATTTTTTTTCTATGAATTACAAATGACATTAATTAGTATTGTTTAAATTCTAAGGTATAGTTTTTTTTTTGATAGGAAATCCTAAGGTATTTGGTTGTCTATCTTTTTGGTGTTTTTTTGTTGTTGAGCTTTTAGCGTTTTAAAAATTGCCCCTTCCCTGAAAAATTCTTGGGTCCGCCAATGCTTTCTCGCCTGCACCCTTTAGGTACTGCCTCATTGTAAATTCCTTCTTATTATTATTTTTTTCTGTTATTTATCCACGTATATATCGTTTGAAAATGTTTTGTTTTGTTCTCGAAGTATTAGAGCATTTGAAAGAGAACAATATATATATATATGCATGAAAGGAGAAATGCTTTATGAACCCATCTCATTGCGTTATGTATTTTCAATTGAAAAGTGGCTTTGTGCGCATGATAACATGCATGTGAATCTTGAATTTTTTGTTTTTTGTTTTAAATTGAAAAATAAAGTACCACTAGATTTAAGTTTAAATTCTAGCTCTGGATCTTAATAAATATATAAATGCGAGCCATAAAGCTCCAATAAACACTCTTAGAGCCGTTTTCACTTTGAGGGGGGAGGGCCACTATTCTCCCCCCCCTCTCCCCTCTTCTCTTCCTCCCTCCTCCTCTTCCCCCATTTTCAAAGACAAAAGGTTTTCCCTATTTGTCTTCGTTTTGTTATGATTTTCCTCCAATCATCACAGACGAGAGTTTTGTTTGTATTGCTATGGCTTGGTTTTTTCAAACTTTATCTCATTTTTATTATTCTTGAAATCTTAGTTGGGATGCCTATGCCAACGTTTCTTCAATCATGAGTGATCATTAGTGGAAGCTCACCAGATTGTCTTAATTTTGATTTTTTTTTTTTTTTTGTCTGATCCTAATTTTGATATTAGATCGCTCTGTATAGCTCTTTGTGCCAATAACTTTTTTGGTTGATTATGACTGCAATCCTAGAATTTCTAAACAAAAATTTCCAATAAACAAGTTTTATTTGGACCAGTACAGTATTCGACAATATTTTAGCTGCTTGCTTGTGCCATTTCAACTAACGATTGATATTGATAAGGTTTTATATATATATATAATAATTACTAGCAAAGCACATGTCGAACAGAAATCAAGGATCTTAAATATACAGAATAATCTAATTTATAAAGTATCTCAAAAAACATAAATTATAGAGTTATCAAAATGCAAACTAACTCCCTAAAAGACTAGGAAATGAAAGAGAGACTAGAAGTATACTAAATTGACTACAACTGCTTAACAGAATCAGTTGTAAGTCCAAAATCAAAGGGAAATAGGGGATCATAATGAGCATCGCCAACATTCATAGGGAGCTGATCCACTGTCTTGAACCATGTTCTAGGCAGCTTCCCACTGAATCCATAATCACCAAACAAAACATCGCTAACTCCTTGTCCTTCAGTTCCAGGTAGCCATGCAGCCACAAGAGCATCCATCGACGAAACGTAAGGCTCAATGACAACGGGACGGCCAGAGACGACAACAACAACGCACTTCACCGCGCCGCAGACGTTGGTGATGGTCTGTGGTCCTGGCTCTGCAATTGTCAAGTTCAAACTATCCCCCTTGGTCTCCGCGTAGGGTTGCTCTCCAATGACAACAATGGCGTAGGAGAAGTTGTTGGACTTGAGAAAATCGGCATCAGGGTTTTCACTGAACACAATTTCTGTGCTGGGATCAACTGCAGCTGTGATGGCACTGAGGATGGTGGTTCCTGAACACAATGCACATAAATTAAGTTAATTTAGAGAAACAGTGGTTGAGTTAAATTAAGCACAAATTAACGACAATTAAGTATATATACAATGAGATTGTAGCTCAAGTGGTTCTCGAATATCGCTTGTATCAAGAAAAAAAAATACGTTAAGAAGATACCAACCAGCAGTGTAGTTGTTGCCACTAACTCCTTGCCAAGTGAGACTCCAACCACCACATTGATAGCCCAAGTTGTTGGCATGGGTTCCCGCAACTAGTATCCTTTTTGTCTTCTTTGGGAGTGGTAGGACTGGTGTATCTGCAGTTTCTCCGTTCTTCAACAGGACAAGTGACTTCCTCACTGCTTCTCTTGCCAAATCTCTATGAGCCTGCATGTTATATATAAGATATGTTATGAATTGGTTCAATTACTTATATTTTAGAAGATTCAGTATAAGAGATCAAATTAGTGACCTGGCTTCCAAGCTTGTCAACAAAGCTCTCATCTGCCAAAGGGTTCTCAAACAGACCCATCACGAACTTGACTCTCAGAATTCTCCTAACAGCGTCGTCGATACGGCTCATGGGGATACGTTTGTTGTTGACATGGTCGGTTACAATGCCAATGAACTCGGTATGATTGAAGGGAACCATGACCTAAACAACACCAACAAGCAGTTTCAATATCAGAAAAATGAACCCCTTTAAATATGAATACTAATATTCTGCACTGTACTGATAACATCTATATATCATATAACCAAGATAGCAACTAATTATACCATGTCAATGCCAGCTTGAACACCAGCAAGAACCGCTTCTGGGTAATTCGAATGGAGCGGATAGTTAATTTTGTCGATACCCTGCCAGTCGGAGATGACAAAGCCCTGAAATTTGAACAATGACAAGGTTAGTCCTGCTAATTAATTCATATCCCCGTATAGAATAATTTGAATTTTGAACCAACTAATAACAGTTTGATTGTTTTACCCTGAACTTAAGGGTGTCCTTGAGAAATTTGGTAACAAGCTCATGGTGAGCATGCATCTTCTTTCCATTCAAACTTGAGTAAGAGACCATGATAGTGGACACACCCTTGATGATAGAATGGTAGTAAGCAGGCATGTGGATGCTCAACAATCCATGCCTATCAATCACAGTGTTGTTCTCATTTATACCCCTGGTTGTGCCACCATCTCCAACAAAGTGCTTTGCACAGGCTGCTACCTTATCCCTATATCACAAATAAAAGGTTTTCGAGATAAGAAAAGAGAAAATGGAAGTACTAAAAACATCTTCGAAATCATCACAACTTTATTTTTCTGAGCACTTACTTCCCACCCACATAAGGAACGCCCTTCCGGGAACCAGCTGGAATTTCGCCTTGCAATCCAAGTATGACATCAGTCATTTGTATTACGACTGCAGGATCTTCGCTGTAGCTCTCGTAGCACCTACCCCATCTCGGATCTCTGCAGACCTATTGTACATTAAGGTTTAAGATTATTAATCAGTGATCAGTATTAAAAGAATATATATCACACGCAAAAACTGTTCAATTATTGGATTTATAGCATACCGCAATGCACGGTGCAAACGCATAATTAATGCCAGTAGCTCTAACTTCAAGTGCAGTTGCAGCACCAATCTTCTTCACAAGTTCCGGATCCCTGGAAGATATTGGAAAATTTTCATACAAATCAACATTAATATAGATATAAAGATATATAAAGATGTTTAGTATATCTTTCAGAGAATCACTTATTACCTGGTGGCTCCAAGTCCAACATTATGTGGGAAAATGGTGGCCTTATAAACATTGTTGTGCCCATGAACAGCATCAATGCCATAAATCATAGGGATCCCAAGCCGGCTTGAAAGTGCACCCTTTTGAAACTCATTGAACATGTTGATCCAATCCTGTGGACTAGCCTGCTCACGCGGCACACTCCCTCCGCCACTCAAAACACTGCCTAATGAGAAGTCCCTCATGATCTCAGCTGTGACATTGGCACGGTCCAGCTGGGTCATCTGCCCGATCTTTTCTTCTAGCGTCATTCGACCCATCAAGTCCTTAATTCGCCTATTTAGCGGCTGCTTAGGGTCCTTGTATGCCATGTATTCTGCTCCTGCTTGTGCCATGGCTCCCCAGCAGCATAACCACAGAAGTCCTACTAAGATGACTGATGAACTTGGTCTTACCATCATTGAAATCTAGTCAAACCTGCACCAAAAATCATAATATTAGTTACATTGCTCATACTATAGTCAAAATAAAAACCCTAAACAAGAGGAAAAAAAAACACAAAAACAAGGCGAATTCCGAGAATGCACAGACCTTGATCAATAGAGAAGGAGATACCAATGTAAGACTGGCTGAAGAATTGAGTGTGTATTTATAATGTAGGTGAGTATTTAAATTGGGTTTTACTTGAATATCCGGATAGAATTAGAGATATCATAGGATAAGAAGAACCAAAAACTAAAGTCTTCTAATCTGACTTGTAGAGATTCTGTGGAAAAATTTTAGTTTCTAAGTTTGTCTTGCAGTTTTAGGAAATCATACCAAACTATAATAGTAATAATGGGTTTATCCATCTTTCAATCGAATTTGGTTTAAGAAGATCTATCCATATGGAACTTTACTCACTAGGATATGTTGTTGAAAATAATTATGCAAATACATAGACAATGCCGAAAACAATACTTTCACGTGTTCATTATCAACTATATTATTATCAAACAATTAATTGTGTTATATGCTGCAAAAACTATAAATAAAAAAAATAAAGAAAAGAAAGTGTACATCAAATCAAATTAATAAGGAATCCTTTTTAGGAAAATAAAGGCGACGTGATGTTGGAGCCAACTCACAATGTGATTCAAATCATCTAAAATTTAAGGAAAATGCTAGGGAGACCAACTTGTGTACCAACTCTCTAATAGAGCGTGGGACCCATTGTATTGATGGGCTCCATCTCTATTAGAGAGTTGCTACACAAGTTGGTATCCCAAGTTGGTCTCCCCAGCATGACCCAAAATTTAATATCTTCCTTATCCACACACAAAAATTCAATAAAATAAGGGATTTTTAATTTTTATTATCAGGAATCTAAATCCGTCATGCTTTGGAATTGCTAGAATTCTATTGGTACTTTAGGTAGCATTGTTTTGAGAACATAAACGTCTTCTTTCCTGCAATGATTTCCTTATTATGCTATAACCTGTTCTTACTTTTTTCGTTCATCTTACATTATAGATTGTGCGTATGATATGTTCTTTTCTTATATTATATATGGTTTTCAGTTTTCCTTCAAATTATCATTGAAATCTGTATGCATAAATCATTAGGCTCTGTTTGGTGGGCCAGACTGGACTGGTTAAGATTGGGCTTGGAGTGTTAGACTAGCGAAAATATATATGTTCTTCTCGATCTTAAACAGTGAGTGATTTTGTGGGTGATTAATTCAGTGTCTACTTCTGTATTTGGGTTGGCCCAAGGCCCAAGTCTTCATTAAATTAATTATTTAATTAATTATATACATAACTAATCATTGCCAATTAAGAAATTTGTTGATGTTGCACCACTTTAGTTACTCTTCATGTTCTTATAGTTATTTTTTTTCACCAACTCTTCTAACCTTATTGCTAATATTCAAATTATTTCTTTAAATTCGTTTAATCAAATGTACATTGTTATTCTTCCTGATTATTCAGCGATAAAAGAATAATATATTTTCCTTAATTCTCCTGAATTCCACACCATGGATCCAAAATTTGCAATCTTTTCTGGTCTTCTTGATTATTGAACCAAAAAAAAAAGCTTCTTGATTTATTGTCATTTCTCTTTCCAAACTAACCAACCTCCAAGGATTTGGCTTGATTATTTCCTTGTTCTGTGGAACTTTTTGGGATACATTTACCAAAAATTTCCTAAACCAAAAAGCCTAAATTGCATGTTGGTTGGACGTGAAAAAATTTGACTCAAACAAGGTGAGCTTGGGTTGACTCACAGCCACGTTTTTTTTATTTTTTTACAGTAAAACTGGGAGTTCTTGCGATATAATCCCATTTCATTGCGCAGTCATTGTCTGAGAGAGAGAGAGAGAAATCCAATTCCAATAATCTTTTTTGTTCTTTTTAGTCATTGTTTAATCTAAAAATCCGTTTCATTCAAATTCAAATTTTGGTGAGAACCACATAACATAAACGATGTGCATTGGCAACAGATAAAATTTCTTGAGTAACATTAAAAACTAAGGAAAACCAGAAAGTACTTTCTAGTCAATATGAAGGACTGGAAGAATATATTTCCAATGCAATTTTGTTCCTAAAAAAGAAACAAACAAAAAAGGTCCACTCAGAAGGTAACATACATTAGATGTGACAACAAGTGTGCATGCAACCAGAAAGCATTTGAAAACTCAGGTATCATTTTCTTCTTTTTTTCTGTTCTTTTTTCAGTCTGAATCAGAATCATCAAGATTCACAGAGGATCTCACTGTCCTGCGACTACCTTCATGATTTCCATCATCTTCATCATCCTCATCTTTCTTCTCACTAATTATACCTGTTAAAATGGCAGTTTAGCGACTCTACAACAAACTAAGAATTGCAAAACACTCTTGGCAAAGCGTTTACCTTTCTTGATTAGTACAACCTCGAGTGCCCTTGTGCTGAAATCATCTTTTCCTCCCATATCTTGAAATCCAACCAACCTATCCACAGCAACTCCTTTTCTGAAAAGGCAAACCTTTTGAATTCATAAATATGAATTTTTAATGCAAGATCTCAATGTAAGCTGAAAGCAGCATGAACGTCATCACCACATGCTCTTGAGACATGTTAATACACACGTTGTCAAGTGTGAATGTTCAAATGATTGCGATCTTAGTACAGTTTCAGCTTTCTTTGCTCTCCTGCTTTTTTGTTTAAGAGCCACCACATGCTGATATGCATCTTAAATACTGGAAATGGGGATGAATATAGATATAATAGTTATGATGGAGATGGCCTGACCTGAAGATTATGACACAAGGCAAAGTTTTGACTCCTAACTTGGTGACGAAGAAGGGCGCATTCTGCATTTCATTTTCAAATGGTCAATTTGCCATTCTAAAGCTTTCCAACTAAATGACTGAAATGGAAAGTTGGAACAAGCAGGATCAACCCGAGCAAACATGAAAAGCTGCACCAATTATAAGAACAGAAGACCATATTGAAGTTTATACTGACCTCTGCATCCAGCTTGATGAACTTGGTATCAACATGCTTTGAAGCAAGGGTCTTCAAATGCTTATCCATTATCCTAAAAAGTGGAGGAAAATTTGGTCTAATTGCTATATTTAATCACACAGAAATTTAGAAATAATTATGCAATATCATGTTAAAAAACAAAAGCATACACAGATAAAATCACATGATGGACTAGAAAAACCTGAAAAATTCCCTTGGATAAACAGATGCATTGATACCTTTTCAGAAATCAGCAAAGGACACCATGGACCAATAGACTAATTTCCATTCAAAAAGAACCAGGTATTCATTTTGAAACACAATCCCTCCATGTTTATGAGTATTAAAGATTCTAGAGTAAGAGGCTTACTTGCATCTATAGAACTCCTGGTGATAGAAGTGGCAGATGGCTTTCTCAGTCCCAGTAACTTCACCTAAAAAATCCCCTTCAGTTATCTCCCTGAATTCTCCATGCCCTTTCCTCTTTAAAGCTTCTCTCTTCTCAGCTTCTTTCTATTCAAATTCCAAACCAAACCCTCTAAAACATAAGCACAATACCATGAAAAATTCTACATACCCACATGAACAAAACATGAAAAAAAATCGAACCTTTAGAGCAGCAATCCGATCCGCATGCAATTTTTCAAGCTCAGGATCCTACCCACAACCAAATGCACATCAAAATCATTGCTTTGAAAATTGAAAAGTGCATGAAAGATGCAGAGAATTGAATTGAACTCAGAACTTACATCCATCAACTCGTCAAGGTCGACTTCCTGGTTGACAGAGCTCGTGGCCGGTGCCTTTTCATTGGCAATCAATTCCTTCTGGTAATTGCGAGCCGCGGCGGCCATTACATTTCCAAAGGCTAGATTTTGGAGAGTGGATTTCACTGAATCTGGATCCATGTTTCCTGGGAAACGAAAATTCTTCAACTCTGACACTTAATTATACTGTTCTTTAACAATCAAGGGAGAATTACAGATCCGGAGAAGAAAATAGAAGCAACCACTGCTTTCCCAGCTTCCAAATCCGAGTTAAGGGTTCAATTCAACCGCGAACCACCATTGAGTTAACGTTCGAACAGGCTGAGTGTTTGAATAACTAAGCCAGGCCCAACATACTGTTTTCACTTGCAATTTCCTAACTTGGGCTTCGTATGACACACCCCACAATTTGATGACAACACCCAATTACTCAGAACTTTCATACCCATTTTATCTTCTGTTTTTTTTTTCTTTTTTACAAAGACATAGAAATAAAAAATAAAAAAATGTGGAGGAAACCACTACTCACAGATAAATGCTATTACAAACAAGGATTTGGACCTTGAATATGGTATTGCAAGATTGCATGTCACAAGCTGCAATATGCATAAGTGACAAACTGCAGAATGAAAATCTATTTAGATTAATAGAAACCAAACAACAAGGACATTCATGCAACTTGTAGCATGTACATATATTCACTGGCGAACCTACACTTGAGCAAGGAGGTGCTGCTGCACCTCCCTCATCCGAAAAATCCTTCAGGGTAGTCAGAATTTGCCCTTCTACTGGTGCCCACCATGCGATTAAATGTCTAAAAGAGACTTTGTAATATTCAATTTGATTTCTGTTTCACATAAACTTGTTGCCTCCCAAAATTCCCTTAATGGTGTATCTCTATTTAATAAATAATCCCCCCCCCCC
>NW_018922221.1:202362-214887 GCF_002207925.1 Prunus avium | reverse complement strand
CCCCCCCTATTTATAATTTAATCTTATTTTATATAGATTTCACATTTATTTATTCAAAGTTTCTCTCTTCCCTGTCGGTTAATGTAGATGGGTTCATGGACTCCTTGCACTTGGATTTCCCTCACATACTTTTAACCTTTTAAATGTTGCTCCTCCCCCTGAAAAATTCATGAGTCCACCGGTCCATATATTACATGCCCTCATGCTTATTCACAATAAGGAAAACTGAAAATATTTGCTATAATAACACATGAAATTTGCATTTAGCTTCTATATATGCTCTTCCTCCTTCCAGACACCACCTCTAAACCCAACATTCTCAACTGGAAAAGACACCAACTTTGGACACCAACTGACACTAACAACTCTCAATGCTGACATAACTTGTTGAAGCCTCACCCATTCTTCTTCAAATTCGGAAAGGGATTCCAACACTAAGTCCTCAATTTGCCAGACAGTGTTGTCATTCCCCAAAAACCTTTCATTCATCTTTTGCAAGATTGCCTTATGATATTGAAAGATGCCTCATAGGAAGTGAGATGGGATTGAACCAGGCTGGACTAATCTTTCCTGAATAGAATTTTAGTCTGAGCTCATGGAGCTGTTGAGGAGGGAACAGCTTGTCAAGCTTGGCTGTGAGGTCATTATTACCATGATTATCAAAGCAACTTATTGACAGATGTTGCAGTTCTTGTAGATTTACTAATACATTGACCTCAGTATCTCCAATCTCATCACAGCAACTCAGTCAAAGTGCGAGTGTCCTAAGCCGAATTAAATTTCTGAGCTCACCAATCCTGCAGTCTTCTAACTGCTTTGATTCGGTAGGTTTATGTCCCAATAACACTTCAAGATTTGAAAGCCTTCCCAAGCATTTAGGTAGTTATTTGAATGAAACCTCAACTTCTTTCATGGTATCAGAGCAAGGCTTCATTTGTTAGGCTCAACAGCCACACATGCTCTCACATCACCCAATATATGTTGTCCACATGTTAGGCTTGAAAGTTCACCACACATGTGGGGGCGTGTTGAGAGTATTTGTCCCACATTGAAAGCAGGGGGCGTGTTGAGAGTGTTTGTCCCACATTAAAAAGTTGAGGAACCTAACCTAGGTTTATAAGGAGTTAGGCTACTCCCCTCTTGCCAATTGGTTTTGGGGTGGGACCTCAACTTTCTTCTGGTGACATCCAACATTTTCCAGTTCTGGATGCATACACTCACCTCCTTCACCTGCAAATGCAATCTTCTGAAATAGCAGTCAACTATCATCCTTGCTGAGGCATTTGGGCCAATGTGATCTTGCTTCCTTCACTCCCATTTTCTGCGCAACTTTCTCTATCCTTGTGGTGATGCTGCTTCCATTTCCCTTTGGTAACGCTTCACAATTTCTGAGACACCAAGTTACATCCAAGCTCCCCACATTATCCATCACAATCAAAAACCTCTTGCCTAAACGATATTCATTTATTTTCTTTAGTAATTCACCCTTATTGTCTCCTACGCTCGCATCTCCCAAGTTTCTTAACATACTTCTAATGATTTGATCTTCACTAAAATTTTGAGAAACAGAAACCCAAATTCTTCTATCAAAGTGCTCCTCATTCTTCCTGTCATTAAACACTTTTTGAGCAATTAGCCCAAGCCATGAGTCCAATTACAACCAACCCAAGCCCAATTCATTTTAGTAATAGAAAGGGACTAAAACTTGTGTGTTAAGTTCTTGTTCTCAACCAATGTGGGACTAAGGAAAGCCTTTGTTTTCTATTTAAACTCCAACAATCCGTGCATCAAACAAAAAAACTAAGTACTCTTTAGTCATCAAAATGTTGCAAAAAAGCGTAGCTCCTTATATAGAACCGAAACGAAAAATGCAAGTACAAATAGCTAAACAATTCCCGATTTAGATGATTTTTGGAGAAATAATAACTTAAAACTTTAGTTGTTCAACAAATAACTGGTGTACAGAGCAGTCGCTGTGGTTTCCAGAAAAATTGATGAAACCAATGATACAACATTTTGTTTAGCTCTCATGGGAAAGAAATGTTGATCTACAAAATGTCAACCATGAAATAGCTAAGAACATTTCATGAATGGAGGATACAAGCAATCCCGTTTATTAGTAACTCTTGGTTGGCTTAGTAGTGAGACCAAATCCAAAGGGAAATAGAGGGTCATAATGTTGATCACCAACATTCATTGGGAGCTGATCTACTGTCTTAAACCATGTATGTGCAAGTTTGCCAGTGAATCCATAATCACCAAATAAAACGTCAGTAACACCCTGTCCTTCAGTTCCAGGAAGCCAAGCTGCCACAAGTGCATCAACTTTAGCAAGATAAGGCTGAATCACCACGGGGCGGCCAGAAATGACGACAACAACACATTTCACAGCTCCGCAGACATTGGCAATGGTGCTCGGTCCAGGTTCTGAGATGGTCAGATTCAAGCTATCACCGAATGTTTCAGCGTACGGGGGTTCGCCCACAACGACAACAGCATAGTCGAATTTGTTGGACTTCACAAAGTTCGCATCGGGGTTCTCGTTGTAGACAACTTGAGTTGTAGGATCAACTGCACTTTTCACAGCATTGAGGATTGTGGTACCTGTTGCAGCATTGATTAGTTAACTATATGCAATCCACTGCAACATACTGAGAAAATGCGTTCAAGGGAGTTAAAAGAAATAGAAACTTATCTCCATATTTTTAATATAATTTCAACAGTAAGATAGTTAGATTATTCAAAAGACAAATGGAGGCTTAAAGCATACCAACTGTGAGATCATTGCCACCAAGGCCCTGCCATGTGATTGTCCAGCCTCCACATTGATTGCCCAAGTTGTCTGCATGGCTTCCTGCAACGAGTATCTTCCCTGCTTTCTTGGGAAGAGGAAGCGGTGGCTTATCAGCAGATTTTCCATTCTTTAGAAGAACAAGTGATTTTCTTACAGCTTCCCTTGCCAATTCTCTATGCTCCTGTGTAAAGCCAGCATTCGGTTAAGAAGGACTTGAACATGGCAGATGAAGACAACAAAGTTATTTTACTTTAAGAAATTGGTAAAGACCTTTTTCCCCAGCTCGTTGACTAGGCTGAGATCCGCCAAGGGTTCCTCAAAAAGGCCCATGACAAACTTAACCCTCAAAATTCTCTTCACAGCATCATCAATCCTGCTCATGGGGATGATGTTGTTCTTAACTTGATAGGTTAGATCATCAATGAACTCTGTGAAGTTGTAGGGAACCATGATCTGTAACATTCCCAGATATAGGTTAGTAAATGAACATAAAAACCTTACATGCCTCAGCTTGAGGACCATAACTTTATTAAAATGGCCAAACGTGACACTTTGAATTACAAATAGTAAAGCATGCAGAATTTTGACTAACCATATCTATTCCAGCAATAACTCCAGCTTGAACTGAATATGAATAGTTAGCTTTGGGAGGAGATGTAATCCTATCAATACCCTCCCAATCTGATATGACAAAACCCTGACAGCACGAGCAAAAGAAACATGTTATGCACAGAACCAGTAGCAATTCATTTCCCAAGAACAATCAAATAACCACACTAGACAAGTTATTTCAAATGATTTTCCTTACCCTGAACCGTAGCTTGCTCTTGAGGAATCCAGTTACAAGTTCTTGGTTAGCATGCATTTTCTTCCCGTTCCAACTCGAGTAAGACACCATAACTGTTGCAACACCCTTGAGGATGGAATCAAGGTATGCAGGCATGTGAATGCTAAGCAATCCATTCAAATCAATTACAGTGTTGTTCTCATTGATGCCCTTTGATGTGCCACCATCTCCTACATAGTGCTTAGCACAGGCCGCAACCTTTCCCCTGGTGAAGTGGTAAGGGAGAAGAGTTATGCCAAGTTATTGTTATGTCCACATATTTCAAAAAATTATCATGCATAACAGATAGGTTATATTTTATAATTGATTTTGCCACACGTAAAAAAGTCTGAACTATGTACTTTTGGTGAATCAATGCCCTGCTTTTGACGCATAATTAAAGAAGGATATTTTTAGAGCAGCCAAGGCAAATCAACTAGTGAAGGTGAATGTGGGAAGAGGTTTG
Source organism: Prunus avium (assembly GCF_002207925.1). Next base: position 210,801 of record NW_018922221.1, on the reverse strand, counting down.
CAACTTTCACTTTCATATGTTTTAGATCCAACGACCAACTGGGCCACCTCTAAGGCCCTCTATACATGTTAGCACCACAAAAGCAGAAATTATATTTAATACATTAAAATATTAAAAACTTGTGAGACTCAAGTGTTGTTAATCAATTAAATCTTGTCCACTATAATTCAAACAAGGCCTACAATGTGAGTAGTCCATGTGAACATTAGAGCTACCTGTCTGAACCAATAGCAATTTGGAAATTCCAAAAAAAAGAAAGAAAAAAAGATCTTACTTTGCAGTAGAAACAAAGGGAGCACCCTTTTGAGCACTGGGAGGCATATCTCCTTGCAAACCAGGTATTAGCTCAGTCATTGCTTGAACAATCTTATGGTCTTCGCTATAGCTTTCATAGCATCTCCCCCATCTCGGATCTCTGCAAACCTGCAAGAACAAGTAGTACACAGTTTAGTGGAGTGCTCAGTAAAGTTGTAAAATTTCTAAAAATGAACTGTATAATACTGCTCAATTACCGCAATACATGGGGCAAAAACATAAGGAATCCCTGTGGCCCTGACTTCAAGGGCAGTTGCTTCCCCAATTTTCTTGACAAGTTTAGGATCTCTGAAATACATGAAATCAAGCATAAGTAGAAGATCCAACTATTTAGTTTGGCCTAGATATAGTGACGTATGAATTCCACTTAAACATCAGAACTAAAACCAGACTGAGGAACACATGAAATCAAGCATAAGTAGAACATCACACTACTGAATTGAGCCAAACTATTAGAGAGTTTTGGTAATGCTAGAACATTCTACTTAAACCTCAGAACTAAAACCAGACTGTGGAAAATCAAGTTCTTAACTCATTACTCTGCAAAACAAATCAGAAGATGAAGAATTATTTGGTTGAGAGTGAATGTACTTGCCTGGTGGCTCCCAGCCCAACGTTATGGGGGAAAATAGTAGCATTGTAGACATTGTTGTTGCCATGAACCGCATCAATCCCATAAATCATCGGAATCCCGAGACGGGTCGAAAGGGATCCCTTTTGGATGCCATTGACCAGATTGACCCATGCCTCAGCAGAAGCTTTTGGGGCTGGAACACTCCCACCACCGCTAAGTACACTTCCTGCAAAAACCCAGAGAACCCATTTACAATACACTCTACAATCACTTGCTGCTAAACCCAACATTCAGAAACAAACCAATATGTTATAAGGGTATGTTGAACAAATGCAAATGGGTGCAATAAACAGAAGATTATGGTTTGAAGATGGATTGGTTGGTTACCAATGAAATACTTGTTCATGGCATCAGGGGTTGCAACACTGCGCTCGATCTGCACCATTTGGCCAATCTTTTCTTCCAGAGTCATCCGCTTCATGAGGTCCCGGATTCTAACGTTCAATGGCTGTTTTGGGTCCTTGTATTTCAGGTACGCAGCTTCTGTTGGAGCTAACAATATAATGCATAAGAGCAGAAAACCCATCATGGGTATTGAAAACCTTGCCATTTTAGACCCTCAAGTGGAGTTTCTGGGTTAAAATCTGGTGACAGAGCAAGCACAGTTAGATTCAACACGAGTTTCTTTTAAGCAAACAATGTAACACAAACAAAGGAAAGTTTCTCTATTGAAGAACAAAAGAAACAGACACACACACAAAGACTTGAGCTTCACAAGCAGAGAAAGAAATGCACAATGCTGTGCTACAAGAACAAGTATTCAAAAAGTCGAGGGCTTTTTCAACTTACATGCTCAACTGAGCAGAAGATATTCCACTGAGAGAGAGAGAGAGAGAGAGAGAGAGAGATCTGAAAATGGAGGAGGAGACGAGGGTAGCTACTTATAGAAATTCGTAGAAAGTTGTTTTATCATTTATCCGTTTCTGTCTGAAGGTGCCTCCTATCTCTTTAACCCCACGAGCTTTAGCAATGGGGCACTGCTAAGGCTGACGGGTAGGTATGAAAGCTAATAAAATATATATATATAATATAAATAAAAAAATATAAAAAATAAGAAGCCGCGTCTTGGGGCAAGCTGTCCCTGTAATTATACAATTTTAAACATATACACTGATCCTCCGCCCAAAAGGAAAAAACAAATAAAAAAGATAGAATAAAAGCTGGCTCATTATAGGAGAAAAGAAAGCTGGACTTTTGTAGGAAAAAGAAAAAAGCTAAGGGGGGTGTATTCAATTTAGATTTTAAAAGATTTTAAATAAGTTTAAAAGTTTAGGTGTATTCAATCACGATTTTATAGAAGTCTATTCAATTCAAACTTTTTAAACTCCATTCAAATTTGGATGTATTCAATCACAACTTTAAAATACTTCATAAAAGTTTGGGTGTCAAAAACTCATTGATTTTAGAGGAAATACAAAAAGTGATGTATTCAACCACTACCAGACCCACCATCACCGCCACCACCGCCACCGCCACCACCCTTACCCCCACCTCCACCACCACTACCACCCCCACTATCAGCCCCACCGTCACCACCACCACAACCACTGCCACCTACACCACCTCCACCACCTCACTCCCACCACCACCATCACTATCACCCCCACCTCCTCCACCACCTCACTCCCACTGCCACCCCCACTACCTCCCCTACAAACCACCATTGCCATCACCATCACCATCACCATCATCGCTATAAACTCCATTAAAATCAATAATAAATTTCTAACAAACTCAGTTAAAATCTATGAGGAGTTCGTAGAATTCAGTCAAACTCAATTAAATTCAATTAAACTCCATCAACTTTATAACTCTTTTAAAATCATTTAAAATCTAAATTGAATACACCCTCCTAAGTTTGTTGTATTGCCTTATTAATTCATTTCATAGGATCTAGAAGCAAATAAAATACTATAAATATTGCACAAATGGTGAACTCAAGAGGTTATTTGCTTATGGTCATTTCGTCTAGTTGCATAAGTTTCCACTTTGTCGAAGAAGATTCGTGTTTAAGGACAACGTTGTTAAGTCATTTGAAATAAACCCAAGTGGTGAAGGGTGAGTGGAAATTAATTAATGGAGATTCACTATTATACGCAATATAGGAGCCAAAATTATAAAAATACCATATATGAAATGGACTTTAGAAACACACCATTTACAACATAACAAAGAGGCTTTTAACTTCTTATAAATTACAAAACTGCCATCAATTTCTTAAAACAAACCCAACCCCAAAACCTCATAAAAAAATTCAAAATACTCAATAGGGTATCAAAGTAATTTAATAATCAAACTTAAATTTAATAGGGCCAGCTGTCATTTTTTGGGTTTGTTTATAAAAATTCAATGATGTAGAGTTTATCTATATTATTAGTGCTAAGAATGGGTACATGACTAAAAATCTCATTAATTAAGATTAGAACTAGAATAATTCAATGTTTAGGTCAATGTTTCGATACCTTTTATTAGTAAAAAATAAAAGGAAAAAGACAACTATTGTTGAATATTAAAAAGACAAAAAATAGAAAGAGTATTCAATTACAACTTTTCATAATCAGATTGGAAATATTTTATTGAAAATTCCAGTTCATTACATAAAATAGATTTTGTATTCGATTGAATTGATCAAGTTTTGTTTGTTTTAAGTTTGAATTTTTCAATTGACCAAAAGTATCCAAAAGTGGCAGAAGGCAGCACGTCATTTTCGTAATTGAACTGTTATGAAACAATAGTAAACAAAAGTATCCTAGTTTTTAGCCATCATTTTCAAAGCCTTGATTTGCTTTCCATATGAAACAATAGTAAACGACAACATTAGCTACACAAAACAACTCAAATTTCCATGATGCCATTTTCTTCACAACGAGGCACATGGCATGCTTCATGTTCTTAAAACTTATAACTATTATTTTTTATAAAGCATATTCTAAATTACTTTGATTCGAACTCGATTGTAAGGAACAAGCATATGCCTTAAACTTATGAATCAATTTTTTTATATAAATATTTATATGAATTTTTGGTTTTTAGGTGAATAAATATGAGATGAGAACGAGTGTTTAATTGCCTGCTTAATAAGTTTAGTCATAACCAAATGATAAATAAAATAATATTAGGACCAACTAGTGTTTGATCAAGTGATATTAGTCTCCACCTAGTTGGAAGAGGTCTGCGATTCAACTCACATGATTATAAGAACAATTATAAATTTGTGATGAGTTTGATATCTATCTAGTTGATGGTGATTTAATCTTGCCGTGAATATATTGATCAGTTGTAAATTTTTGTGAAAATCTTGACTCGTTATAAAAATATCTCATAATGATCCTATTATTTGTCAAAAAGAAATAATAAGAAAGAGACAGTCGGTGATGGGTCTAGATCCAAAGAACCCAACTTTCCCAGTTTTCATATTTACCAAACTTTTGACCTTCTTACTGCTTCACTTGTGACGTTTTACCAAACAAATCAAATATCATCCAATCGACCAGCATACCTTGGTTCTAATTTTTTGTGTAAAACGTGAAATTATAATTTCTGCAACTTCCAAAACATTTACTACAACAGCACGTGTAACCAAAAACCCCCCCCAAAAAAAATCAACTTCCGTACAATAAATTTGAAAACATGTAACGGACGTTTTTTTTTTTTAATCATTTTTTCGGCGCAACATGCAAACAACTATGAATTGTTTTATAGTAATTTGATTTTCTAATATTCAGTCATATTGAATAATAAATATTATTTTGTAGTAATAATAAGACCCAGAAAAGAGGAGATTGATATCGAACGAAGATACTTCTGGCAATTGGGCAATCCAATGCCAATGGAAGTAAAAGAGAAAGGGGCACGCGTGACAATGCCCCAACAGACGAGAGACCAGAGTACGGGTCATCATTAGTCAACGTCCCAAGTTTGAATTAGTCAAAACGAGAATTGTATCGATGAAGCATAAACCAACCCCACGGCTTAGAGCATCCACAATGATGCTCTCTATTTCTTAGCTAAAATTTAACTAAAAATATAAGAAAGCTATTTTAGGAGCTCTCTAAAAAAATTCAACTCCAACCATACTCCATAATTTGGAGAGTCATAAATGCTATAACTCTTTTTTGATTGGTCCATCTTTATTAAAAAAATAAAATAAAAAATAGTTAGCATTAAATAAATGTTTGAAATACTCATTAAATAAAGAAACATTAAATTATAGGGAGCCACTAGGAGTCCTTTCTCTTTTCTCAGATTTAGGAGCTCCTAGAGGACTCCCTATTTTAGGAGGTGGATAGGGAGCATGGTTGGAGTTGCATTTTTATAATTCCTCCCTAAAATTTGTCTAAGGAGGTGGTTTAGGGAGCCCATTGCGAATGCTCTTAAGCCCAAATCCCACTACCTACAATCACAACAACAACACTTAGGCTTGGTTGAGGGAAAAAATTTGAATGGAAATTATTTCTCATGTCTTTTTTTAAAAGGATGAGAAATGGAAGATTCATTTATCATATTTGGTCCATTTCTCATATTTGGTAAATACCATTTTATTTAATTTCTCATGTTTAGTTTGTGTAGGAAAGTGTATGTATTTTGAGTTTTTCTTTTGGTTTCCCTTGACAATATTATAATAGAACACACGTTGTAATTCCCCAAGCTCAAGGTTAGATTAAGAATAGTTTCTTTAAGTGTTCTTATCTGGCTGCTATCTTATGGAAGATCAATCATTTTGGCAAAGGTAATTTGTGCATTGCATCATATTGCGTTCATTAGATTTCTTGAGATTATGACTAGTCATCCTTTGCATCAGTAGGATTCCCAGCTCATTGGTTCTAGCTGAATCCTAACAAACCTTTTTTGTCCTATTTTGTGAATTCTCTCTACTGCCATGTGTACTATTTTGACCTAAGAATTTTTGGGTAAAAGCAATGTTGAGGAGAGATTTTGAAAAAGGTTTCTTCCATCTTTTTGCTCTCTTCTTCCTCAAGAGAAAACCACAATTTTCAACTATGAGTTTTCTAAATTGTTTTTTGAAAACTGCTTTTGAAATATGAAATTTGCATCTAGCTAGAACAAACATATTCTCATATACATCTAGGTCAGATTCAAGATTGGTTTCTTCAAGAGTATGAGTTCTTGAAGAAATTGGTCATTTTCTCCTAGAATCGAAATTGTTGGTTTCTATTTGAGTTTGAGCTGGCTAGCTAGTGCCATGGATGTAAGAGCTAAAGAAGGAGCTGCCATTGCCATGAATGACTAAGTTGCTAGCTTTGCTAAGTTAGAGAAGAAGATTGCACAAAGAAGGTATAGCTCATCTTCCTAAATAGATCTATGATTTCTTTGTAAAAATCTTCTTTGCTTAATGGATTGCCTGGTCGGTTGATGACCCACAGGTTTTTCCAGTGGTGGGTTTCTGGGTGAACAATTTCTAGTTTGCAGATATGTTATTTTCTTGGTATGTGTTTTTGACAGTTGACTAGTCATTGCTTGATGTTATGTGTTTCTTGGTTTGTGCTCTTGCCATTGACTAGTCATCATTATTTACCATTTGCTATTTATTTGAATATGATGTTTTGACACACTTTCACCATAGTTATTGCTAGCACAGGGGATGCCTAGATTGACGGGTCCTTCTGAGTGTCTAGGTTGTCACTAGTAATCTTCTAGGCTTGCAGGTACAGTTAGTTATGATATGTATATGTGTTCTTGGTTATGGCTTTCATGACTATTATCTTTGGTCAAGTTTTAAAGTGTGTGAATATTGCTGTGTCTGTCTGAGTAGCATTTAAATTTACCCATAATCACCTAAGTACCAATTACAATATTGTTTAGTTTTCCAATTATATCCCAGTTAGAAATATAAAATAAAGAAGATTATACCAAGAGTCTTTATTGTGGGATAAAATTGTAATTTTAAATTGTTAATAGGGGCAAATTGGTCATAAAAATTCATTTACTGCCGGGTGTAGTTTCTTATGGGAAGGAAAAATGAAACTCAAGAGGGGTGGAGGGTTTCATTTTCCCCATCTTTTCTCATGTGACAAGAAATCATTTCCTATGCATGGACTTACAAAACATGGGAAATCTTAATTTTCCATTCCCAAACCTCTTTTCCCATTAACCAAATGCATAAAAAAAATAAAACAAAACAAAGACTTAAACTGGTGAAAAAAAATTCTTCAGAAAACCAAGAAGATGAATAACCTCATCTAATATCATATTTAAATATGTAAGCATTTCACTCAACTAATATACCCAACCCACCTAATGGACAAGCCTGCAATGCACTCTCATAATCCCCCTTAAATTTTTTTTTTCTTTTTCTTTTTGGTACAAAAGGGGCCAAAGGCCAAACACAAACAACCCCTGCTTTTTTAAAAATAAAAATAAAAATTTAAAAGTCCATTTCATGTAGGATTTTTTTATAAATAATTTGGGCCCCTATATTGGGTATAATAGTGAATCTCCCTTTCCTTTTTTGGTAGAATATAACCGCCCTTGACTTCACACACCCCCTACACGTAGAAAATAGAAAGTACTAGATGCGTTTTGAGGGGTAAAACTCATTAAGTCATCCTCATTAGATGTAGTCTTTTGTTAACAATGAAATTCACTTAACTGTCGAGTTTAATAGGTATGTGCATAAGGTAAATCTAGTCCACCCTAGTTTGAAATTCCGAGTTTGATTCTTGATAGTTTTTTAAACAAGTTATTAACCATGTAACATGTTTAATAACCTATTTAACAAGACTCGAACCTGATACGACACGTTTATTACATGGGTCGGATTTGAGTTGAGCATTCTTAACACGTTTATTATCCTGACACAACACGACCCATTGTCAGCTCGTTTGAGTTAAAACTTTGTCCCATATTGGAAGATTAGGAAAGTTTCCTATTCTTAGTGTTGATTCTTCTTGGCAGTTCAAGTAGGATTGGGCACTCATCTATATATTCGTCATGAGTTTGGGTTAAGTGACTAAAAAAGTTTTTGCACTCACAATAATTCATAATTAAAAGTCGAATTTTTATTTAAATTTAAATTTTAGACTTTTTTTTTTTTTGAATACAACTGATGGTCTAAACTATAATAGGGATGATGAGTTTTTCACACACACATACACTAACAAAGGTGTCATGAAAGTTTGAACATAAAACCAGTGATCTGCTAGTTAAGGTCCTTTTTCACTAGGCCAAACCCCATTAACAATTTCAAACACATTTTCGTCAAATATATTTTACTGATTGGGTTACAACTTGTCTATTTAGACACAATTGCATTTTGCCCATTATAATTATTCTTGTACAAACTATCATATAGAGCCCACCCTATACACTCAGAGAGAAGCACACTAAGTACTCCAAAAACCAAAATTCTTGTGTTAGGACTTTGGTTATAGACAGGGGCGGTTTTGTTTTAAGGACATTTTGTTTCAAGGACGTTGTAAATTTGCAAGCACATATCTACAATCAGTTCTTTTTTTTTTTTTTTTTGATCA
>NW_018922221.1:115984-197840 GCF_002207925.1 Prunus avium | reverse complement strand
GAAAACTTTTTTACCAACTTAATTTTTGTATCTGATACACCACGATGAGATCTTAACAAGTGTACTCTAGATGGTGTTGCAAGTGGATGCGTATGTTCCTCAATGAAAGTCTTAACTACAAAATTGAACCCATCATAAACTACTGTTAACTTTGCTTTGCAATTTTCACGAACATTACCTCATTCTCTTTCTATTTGTGTAGACTTACTATCTTTTTTTTTTTCTCCACGTCTCATCTGTTTCACCTTCCTTAAAACAAACGTATCGTTTCCAAACAACCTCACCAGTTTCTTTCTTTTTCTTCTCCTTACTAATTCTGACACTAAATCTAGCATCCTTTGCGTAATCATTGTAGAACTCATATGTTTCATCCAATGACTTCAATGACAACCCTGCTTTCGGTTTTTTATCATCTCTAACTTGAGGGATATAAAATTCATCTTTAGAAGACATCCATTCATCTAATGCATTTGCCATCACTCCTGCACTTAAATGTACCACAAGAAAATTAGTACAAACATATGTAATAAACAAAGGAAAAACTCGAATGGAAGAAATAAATAAATGAAGGTCTGGAAAAAGAAAAAGAAAAAGAAAACAGATTTTCACATTTAATCAGTAACAAACAGCATAGTTGCAAGAACCCCAGAATAAGATTCATGTTTGACAAAGGAAAAACTCGAATAGAAGAACCTCAGTTGCAAGAACCCCAGATTGAGATTCATGTTTGTTCCAGTAGTTCCAAAATAAAAAATAACACAAACCCAATTGAAATTCCCAGATATGGGTTCATGATTTCAAATCCGAAAATTGAATGAAAAAATTGAAGAAGAATAAGAAACTGACCTTGTTGCATATGCGTACAAGGAATAGTTACAGTAGTTCCAAAATAAAAAAATAACACAAACCCAATTGAAATTCCCAGATATGGGTTCATGATTTCAAATCCGAAAATTTAGTGAAACAACTGAAGAAGAATAAGAAACTGATCTTGTTGAAGTGCGAGGGAATGAGTCGCTCTGGATTTTCGCTCGCTACGCCGGAGTCGGAGTTGTCGTGGCTGCAGAGATGGGAGGAAGCATAACGTGGGGGCAGGCAGCGTGAGGAAGAAGAACAGATTTTGGGTTTTTAATTTTTAGTTTTTTCCTTTTTTGTTAAGTGAAATTTAAAAGGTAAAAGAAAAAAGATATTTTAAAGTAAATTTTTCTTAGCCCTTGGATTAAATCTAATGGTGGGTGACCACAAGTCTCTTGGACCCCTGTGGTCCAAGAGAACGGGACTGTAATTAACTTTACTAATTAGTGTTTGAGACATTGGGCATTTTTGTTTGGGTTTTAATACTTAGAAAAGAATTGTTATTTTGAATTAGGCCAAAGAGGAGGCCGAGATTCGTTGGGCCTATCAAAATTATAAAGGTAAAATACAATTTACCCTTTTTGTTTAAAAGCCTTCCGAAATCAGATCTCACCCTTTCATTCTCTCTTGGACAGACGTGGCACAGCAATTGCCTCAGATCATGGCTTCTCGGGCCACCGGCGATGACCACTGGTAACAAGTAGGGTGCAGTCTATGTTGTTATGGTTTCTAACTTTTATATGGTTATATATCTGATTTCTTTCAATTTAACAGACTGGTAAAGTTGCTTGAGGATATCATGGATGGCAGCAGAATACTGATATTCATGGATACTAAGAAAGGATGTGACCAGATCACTCGACAGCTCCGCATGGATGGTTGGCCTGCTGAGTTTAAAAGTCAAGCAAAAAGGGATTGGGTCCTCTCTGAGTTTAAAGCCGGCAAGAGCCCCATAATGACTGGACTGCAACAGATGTTGCTGCTCGTGGTCTAAGTATGGAAATAATTTCTTTTAAGTTTGTCAAAAGACTTGAAAGGAATTCTTGTTTTGTGTAAACTTAGGAAAATGTCAAACCCCCACCCTGGACACCATTTCATTTTAGACTGTATCGAGTCCTTTCTGTTCTCATTGATCTGACCTATGAGGATGTTATCAACATGATTGTACTGAAACAAATATTTATTATACGTTAGTTTGTTTAAAACTATTACCATCCACATTTGGTTGGATGGTAGTTTTCATATGAAACCTATCCTTCCTCCTCTTAGGTTTTGGTGGTAATCATCTCTGCCCATGAATAATTGTTTCCCTTTGAGCCAGGTAAGGTTTTAGCGTGCATCGGGGATTTGCCTTTGGGCTTTGGTAGGCAAAAACTTCTAACAATGGGGCGCATAGGTGTGTTAACCTATAAGAATTTATTGAATGTACTTAACCTAAGAATTGGTCTTCGACCTCGTTTCTAATCCCTTTGTGTCGTGCTTGATTTGGTTGCAGATGTGAAGGATGTGAAATTTTTTATTATCATGACCTACAATTATCTGATGTCAAGCAAGGGAACTCAAAATTGGACTTTTGGAAATTGCATTGCAGTTCTCATTTAATTACAATTGGATTTTTGCTCTTTCCTTGGCCTTCAACCTCACCAATTTGAAGAGTAGAGACTACCCAGATGAGGAATTGGGTGGGCAATAGAAGAGTAGAACTACCCAAGAGCAAGGGAACTCAAATTGGACTTTTGGAAACTACATTGCATTTTTCATTTAATTACAATTGGATTTTTTCTCTTTCCTTGGCCTTCAACCTCACCAATTTGAAGAGTAGAGGCTACCCAGATGAGGAATTGGGTGGGCAAGAGAAGAGTAGAACTACCCAAGAGCAAGGGAACTCAAAATTGGACTTTTGGAAACTGAATTGCTAGAAACAGAGTATTTTACCAACATGTCTTGAATAAAAAAAAAATTGTTTTGTTTTGTTTAACTCTAGAGCTGAGCATTTTTGCCCAAACTCAACATTGCAAGTTCCATTTTTGTATTGCAATTTCCGTTTATGCATTGCAGTTCCTGCTTCTACATTGCAGTTTCCGTTTCTGAATCGCAATTTCCATTTTAGTACTTTCATCTTGGTTCCTCCATTTTGCTTCTATAAAATTAATTTTTGTTTTTGTAGTTCTTTTTGTTTTTGTTTTTTTTAAACATAATTGATATCTACATTGTATTTTTGTTGCAGTTTCTGTTTTTATTTGCAGTTCTTGTGTGAATATGTGTTGAAATGATTTTTTTATTTATAAAAAAATCGTTGATTGTTTATATAAATATTGTATAACCGAATAAATATTTCAAAACCAAGTTTGGTGTAGTGGTTTGTGACTGAGCCTTTCTCCTTTGAGGGTCAAGGTTCGAGTCCCTTCAATGACAAAAAATCTTTTCTTTTAAAGGTGAAGAAAGGGCAACGGAGTTGGTCCCCTGCAGACAGCGATGGCGGTTGGCTGGCGGCGAGTGGTTGTGACAGGTCGGCGACGGTGGGTGGTCGGCAGCAAGTGGCTGGTTGGTGGTGGTGATTGGCCGGATATGGAAATGTGGCATAGTATGCTTGCCTTTGAAGGAGTGGCATTGTGTGTAATTTTGATATTTTTGTAAAATGAGGTACTACATTTTGGACTTTGACCTTATGCTAATTAAATGAAATTGTATTCCTATCTTCCAAATTATTAAATCATATTGTGTTTTAAAACTAAAGCTCCCTTAGAATAATGTGTGTACAAGAGACTATTTGAAGGAAGATTCGTCATAATTGTCCAGCATTATTGACTCGGTCAGTATTTCAAACAATTTCTTACTTGCACTAAAGTTTAATCGGCACAACACAGGTGTCTTATAAAGGAGAAACACTTGCCTGCACCGGGGATAGGAGTGTGCAAGCAAGTTTTTTTCCTTATAAAGACGTCATCGACAAGAGTTCTTGGGCTCCGATTTCTCGGCCTGACACATAGTATTGTATAAGTTAGTGGTGGTGGGTCCAGTCCATGGCAGCCCCACTAGTAAAAAAGCGAAAGGGGAGTCTGTTAAATTTGGGCCACGCAAAAGGTAAAGCAAACAGCTAGTCTGGTCTGCCACAAAACTCCCAATAATTTCAAAACCCCGCTTCAAAGCCCCAAAACAAGCAAGAAACCCATACCCCGTGGCCCACAGCCGAATCCAACGCTCACAAACTCACCCCGTCACCAACATCAACAACAACAACTGCACGACCTCACGAACACGTCAGCACGTGTTCCCCTCCCTCAAGAGAAGAGAGAGTGAAGTCTCACAAAGCTCACTGAAGCATTTAAAACGCACACTCCAGGACTCAAAGCTCGCAGCCGCGCACACTATAAAAGCCCAAAGCTATTGTCCGAAACCCTAATTTTCTCTCGCGAACACTGTTTTTATATAGAAAGTCGGTGCTTTTTTTCCTTTTTTTTTTGTTGGGAATAAAATTGATAAATAAATTTTCGGATTGAGTTTGGAGGAGGCGATAATGGAGGGCTCGAGAGGAGAAGAAGCGCAGAAACAGCAGGAGTTTGCTTTGGCTTCCATTTCTGAGCTTGCGTCGTCGTCTTCTTCTTCTTCTTTGACGCCTGCGGTTGCTCGGTTTAGCGCCGAAGACGGAGTTGTAGAGCTTCGATTTCAGCAGGAGGCTGAGTCCGATGCTCGCGTCAATGTCGATCTTCAAACTGCTCAGGTTTGCTTCTGTTATTTGGAGTATGCTTTTTTTTTTTTGTAACTGTTGTTCGGTTGGCTGCTAAGGAAGTAGATAAAAGAATAGAGAGTGAACCTCTTAGTTTAGCATTGTAAGTTTAGAAATATTTGGTTTCGTTGTTTTGTGGCTGCGAGCATATTTTATTCACATTTTGCGAGAAGTTCATATTTTCCTCGCTAAGTGTTCTTATGCGAGAAAAGTAATTCCTCCCTGAAAACATTAACCAACATTATGTTGCAGTGTTGTGAGAGGCTGATGTCAACTTGTTCTTTTAATTATTATTTATGACTATTTGGGATTTATTTTCTTTATAAAAAAAATAGAATATTAAAGAAATTGAAATCATACCCATGTACATGTCACGTGATGTAATTTAACAGAAAATTTAACATAAATTAACAAAGCTGTCATAATAGCGATGAACCGTAAGTCTAGGTGGCAAATTGTAAAAATTATATATATATATATATATATATATTGGATGGTAATTGCACACACCCTTAGAGCATTTCCAGCGGCTATACCCAGCCCTATCAGGATAGGGCCGAGCCCAAAAACCAGCTTCTAGCGGGCTTGTAAAGCCCGGGCAGGTAATGGGTACCACCGGGCTGGCCTTTAGGCAAAACCAGCCCTTGCTCTAGCTTGGGTTTATGTCAGCAACAACAACAAAAAAAAAAAAAAAAAAAAAAAAATCTAAAAAGAACTAAAAATTTCAGAATTTTTTTTAAATAAATACTTAAGTCATATTTTTCACTTCCCACACAAAAACTCTATACAAATTCATCTCCTCATATCTCGTGTGAATAGTAATTGGATAATATTTTTCGTTTTTTTACCTAAACAATTAATTTGGATAATATTTTTGGATAAGATTTTTGGGTTCCTACATGTCAATATTTATTATAAAATTCATATTTCATAATCAGATAAAATTTTCGAATAAGATTTTCGAATTCAAATTTTAGATAAGATTTTCACCCTCTAAAGTCGCGCCATGTGTCATCTCTATTTGCCTAAATCTTTCTATAAAACCAGAGGCTCAGTTGATACCTCTCACACCAGATATTCTCTATATTTTCATTTCTCATATTTTAGAATTTATATTCCATTCTCAATGTCAGACATGAGGATATGCTTGGAGAGGCAAGAGCGAGAAACTAATGAAAAAAGGCGTAGATGAGCTGAAGAAAAAGAGTGCAGAGAGAACAAGATCCACAAGTTGCCATAGCAGTGGCTTTGCTTGATCAAGAAAGCCAAGGCTGTCGCCATGGTTCACAAGCCGGTCGTGGCCCGAATGTGGACAAACATAGGCATTCTCGGGGTAAGAATCTTTTGGAAGATTATTTTATCCCAACTTATTTGTACTATGATGTTGATTTTCGAAGGCGATATAGAATGCAACCTCATTTATTAAATAAAGTCATACATGATTATGATGCATACTTTATTCAAAAGTGTGATGCTGTTGGGCTTTCGGGACTTCTTCCGGAGCAAAAGCTTACAGCTGTTATACGAATGTTGGCCTATGGTTCATCTGCTGATTAGGTGGATGAGATTGCTCGGATTGGAAAGTCCACTACTTTGGAGAGTTGGTATGATTTTGCGATGCAGTCGAAACTCTGTACACCAGGGACTACCTGCGCAAACTTACGCCTAGGGACCTCTAACGGCTTCTACAAAAAGCCGAAGCTCGAGGATTTCCGGGAATGATTGGTAGCATCGATTGTATGCACTAGCAATGGAAGAATTGCCCAACTGCTTGGCCAGGAGATATGGAAATAGAAAAGGGCAAAAAAGTATCATCTTTGAAGCCGTTGCTGGATTCGGGTTTGGCATGCCTTCTTCGAAGTTGCCGGATCTCAGAACGACTTGAATGTGCTGGGTCAATCCCCGGTTTTCAGTGATGTCTTGAGAGGTGAAGCCTCGAATATCAGCTATGATATCAACAATACCGTCTACTTGAATGAGTATTATCTAGCAGACGACACCTATCCGAAGTGGACCACATTTGTCAAATCAATTCCGAATCCCCGATCTCAGAAGCAAAAATTATTTGCTGCATATCAAAAAGGATATAGGAAAGATGTCGAAAGGTGTTTTGGCATCCTCCAAGCTCGGTGGGCAATTATTAGAGGTGCTAAATATATGTTTGATGAGGAGGTGCTGATGAGCATTATGATGACTTGCATCATCCTCCATAACAAGAATTTATGAAAGGCCCATGGGGCCAAATGGGCAACCATTGGAGCATGAACCGTTGGCTAGGGACGGTCGTTTCATGACCCGTATGTTTTTTTATTTATTATGCTTTGGTTGTGGTTTTTCCTTTTAATTATATTTTGTTTGATGTATGGAATATGCTGAATAAAAAGTTATTTTATTGAAAGCTTTGTTTATTAAATAAAGAAATGTTTCTTGCATTTTCAATATTTTGTTAATATTTCTTGCATTTCCAATTTTTTTTTTTAATGTTTCTTGCATTTCCAATATTTTGTTAATATTTCTTGCATTTCCAATATTTTTGTAATGTTTCTTGCATTTCCAAATTTTTGTTAATATTTCTTACATTTCCAATATTTTGTTAATGTTTCTTGCATTTTTAATATTTTTTAAATGTTTCTTGCATTTTCAATATTTCATTCCAATGTTCCTTGCATTTTCATTTTTTAAAAAATAGATTATGCAAGCACAAATGTGGTTTGGTGCTATTGGGCAAGGCAAAAAATCTTTCAACCATGACAAATGTTGGGAGGTGGTGAAGAATTGTAAGAGATTCCGACCAATGTGTCCGACCGTTGTGTTGAACGAGACGCCACTCCATGATTCATCGGCATCAGATTCGCCTTTGGATTCCCCGATGAGTCAAGACTCACCCATCAAAAAGGAGCCGAGGCCTATTGGTCGAAAGGCAGCAAAGGCGAAGGTGAAGAGAGGGATTAATTCTAGCAATAATACATCAAAATTTTTGGAGGAAATTGCAAAGCACAATGCCATGAGAATTGAAATAGACATGAAAACCCAAGCGGATGAGAGGTCAATTCAAGCAGAATATGCAAAAGAAAGGGAGTATGTACGCAAAGAAAACATTGACAAGCAGGATCGGGAAACCATGGCCATGGATACAAGCCATATGTCCCCTGAAACAAAATAATTTTGGAAGTTAGAACGAAGGGATGTTATGAGAAGAAGACTTTTCCGTGACGATGGACCTAGCAATACGGATTAGTTAAATGAGCAAAACCAATAAGTTAGTTTGCTTGCCTTTTATTTCGTTGTATTTTAATGTTTTGTATTAAAGTACTTGTAATTCATATATTTTATTTAATTAGTAGTAATTCTTAATGGCTTGTATTGGTTTTCTTTATTTAATAAACAAAGCTTTCAATAAAATACCTTTTTATTCAACATATTCCATACATCAAACAAAACATAATTAAAAGAAAAAACCACAACCAAAGCATAATAAATAAAAAAAACACAACCAAACCATAACTAAAAATAAAACTTAACCAAAGCACAAATAAATAAAAACCATCAACACAAACCCAAATTAAAAATTCCGAATGTTGACTTCACTTCATTCACCTTCATTGTCTTTCACCGCCCATAAATGCTCTATCAAGTCAACTTGACGTCGTTAATGAATATAAGAAGATTGCATCTCCGTATATCGATCAATCATACGAGTCATGAAACAACCGTCCCTAACCAACGGTTCATGCTCCAATGGTTGTCCATTTGGCCCTATGGGCATTTCATAAATTCTTGTTAAGGCTGTGTTGACGGGATTTGGTTCGAACACGTCCTCTACATCATAATCATACTCATCTTCCACAATCATGTTATGGAGGATAATGCAAGTCATCATAATGCTCCTCAGCACCTCCTTATCAAACATACGCGCAACACCTCTAATAATTGCCCACCGAGCTTGGAGGATGCCAAAACACATTTCGACATCTTTTCTGTATCCCTCTTGATATGCAGCAAATAATTTTTGCTTCTGGGATCGGGGATTCGGAATTGATTTGAGAAATGTAGTCTACCTCGGGTAGATGCCGTCTGCTAGATAATACCCATTCCAGTAGACGGAATTGTTGATATCATAGCTGATATTCGGGGCTTCACCTCTTAAGACGTCGTTGAAAATCGGGGATTGACCCAGCACGTTCAAGTTGTTTTGAGATTCGGCAACTCTGAAGAAGGCATGCCAAACCCATGTATCGAATCCAGCAACGGCTTTTCAATGATAATACTTTTTTGCCTTTTTCTATTTCCATAATCTCCTTGCCTGACAGTTGGGCAATTCTTCCATTGCCAGTGCATACAGTCGATGCTACCAATCATTCCTGGAAATCCTCAAGCTTCGGCTTTTTGTAGAAGCTATTGGAGGTCCTTGGGCGTAGGTTTGGATAGGCAGTCCCTGGTGTACAGAGTTTCGACTACATGACAAAATCTTACCAAGCTCTCCAAAGTAGTGGACTTCCCCATTTGGGCAATCTCATCCACTTGATCAGTAGATGAACCATACGCCAACATTCGTATAACAGCTGTAAGCTTTTGCTCCGGAAGAAGTCTCAAAAGCCCAGCAGCATCACACTTTTGAACAAAGTATACATCATAATTGCAAACATCATGCATGACTTTATTGAATAAATGGGGTTGCATTCTATATCGCCTTCGAAAATCAACATCGGAGTACAAAGAAGTTGGGATAAAATAATCTTCCAAGAGATTCTTACCCTGAGAATGCCTATGTCTGTCCACATTCGGGCCACTACCGACTTGTAAACCACGACGACGGCCTTGGCTTTCTTGATCAAGCAAAGCCACTGCTATGGCAACTGGTTGATCTTGTTCTCTCTGCACCCTTTTTCCTTCAGCTCATCTACGCCTTCTTTCATTAGTTTCTCACTCTTACCTCTCCAAGCATCTCCTCATGTCTGACATTGAGAATGGAGTATGAATTCTAAAATATGAGAAATAAAAATATAGAGAAGATATGGTGTGAGAGGTATGAGCTGAGCCTCTGATTTTATAGAAAGATTTAGGCAGATAGAGATGACACGTGGCGCGACATGAATTTTGAAATTTGAAACCGAAAATTTTATTCGATTATGAGATATGAATTTTATAATAAATACTGACACGTAGGAACCCAAAAATCTTATCCGAAAATATTATCCAAATTAATTGTTTAGGTAAAAAAAAAAACGAAAAATGACTAGTATTTGCCTTTTGCCATAGCAACGGGTGGAAACACACATTGCTTTTTGCAAGGGAAGCTACTATTCACGTAAATAGTATCTGCCCTAGCCCCCTCCTGGCCCTTTGCCATGGCAAATGGGTGGAGTTGCTCTTAGAGCAAGTCCACCCCTGCTTCAAAACCGGTCAAAAGGCCTCCCAGGCCAGCCAAGCAGGCCTCCAGCGCGAGAGAAGGAGCCCGGGCAAGCAGTGGGTTCCACCAACCCTGGCAAGCCCACGGGCCAATTCAGCCTTCACGCGCCAACAGTAAAAAAATTTGACTTCCGCTCGCAGATGTTAGCGCTGATAGAACCCAACGGAAAAATGCCACGTGGCGCTTCCCGGGCGTTGCGATGGTTTTTTTTTCCAAAAATCCGACGGCCCTCGTTTTTTTTTGCCAAAAAAATTCGATTTTTGTTTTATAAAATTACCAAAAAATACTAGATTTTTTCCCTATAAATACCTATCAATTTTATTCATTTTGCACACCAAATCTTCATACAAACTCTTCTCCTTCCAAAATTTTTTCCATTTCACTCACATTTTTCTACTAGTTTCTATTTGTATAAAAAAACAAATGGCCTCTTCTGTCGAAGCCGGAGGCGCTTGGACTACTGTGGAAGATATTGTTTTGTGTGAGTCTTGGGTGAAAGTTAGTCATTGCCCTTTGTCAGGCAATAAGATGAAGTTTTCTCATATGTGGAGAAAAATTCATGAAGAATTTGCTGATAGATCCAGTTCGACTCGGACGGAAATGGCCTTGCAATCCAAGTGGAAATTTTTGAATAAAGTGTTAGGGAAATGGAGGGATGCCTTGGCAAAAGCCATGGACAACATTCGAAGCGGTCAAAATATTACTGGTGATGTAAAATATTTATTATTCTCGTTTTATTCAATTTTACGAAACTTTTTTTTTTTCTTGCATATTAAATTTATATTTTCTTCCATTTCTAATTTATTTATATTTTGTTGCATAATAATTTTTTTGCATGCATTTGTAAATTGTTTATATTGTCTTACATATTTATTTTTTTTGTTGCATAATCATTTTATTTCTTGCATTTCTAAATTGTTTATGTTTTGTTGCATAATCAATTTTTTTCTTGCAATTCCAAATTATTTATATTTTCTTCCATATTCATTTTTTGGTTGCATTTCCAATTATTTTTTTTGCATAGATCATACAAGCACAAATGTGGTTTGATGCCACGGGGCAAGCCAAAAAAAGTTTCCAGAGTCACCAATGTTGTGAAATTGTGAAGAATTGTTCAAGATTCACTGCTCCGACGGTTGTGTTGAATGAGACGCCGCTCCACGATTCGCTGGCAACCGATTCGCCAATGGATCAAGACTCACCACTCCCACGTGTGCCGAGACCTATTGGGAGAAAGGCGGCAAAGGCAAAGAAAGGGAGCACTTTGAACAATGAATGTGCACAATTTTTGGAGCAAATTGCTAAAAATAGTGCACTGAGACTTGAGAGAGACTTGAAAAGAGAAGAAACGGACAAGGCACGACATGAAGCATTTGCAATTGAAAGGCAGCAGGCACAAGAACAAGACATGGAGGATAGAGAGATGAAAATCATGGCCATAGATACCACCCATATGTCTCCTGAAACAAAGTCCTATTGGAAGATGAAACGAAGGGATGTGATGAGAAGAAAACTTTTCCATGATGATGGACCTAGCAATACGGATTGATTAAATGATCAAAACCATTAGGTTGGATTGAAAGATTTGTCATATGTATTAAGAATTGTTGTATTGTTTCCCTTTTATTCAATAAAGAAAGCATTAAATAATATGACTGTTTATTAAAAATATTTGCACATGAAAACAAAGTTTAATTAAAAACAGACCTTATTTTATTGCAAACAACACACGCAGCGAAGCATAATTAAAAGCATAATTAAAAACAAAGCATAATTGCAAACACACCACACACAAAAGAAAGCAAACTTGAAAACAAAGCATTAATCTTGACTTCATCCATTGTGATTGCCTTTCATCTCCCACAAGTGTTCGATCAAGTCAACTTGACGCCTCTCGTGGACATACAAAGATCGCATTTCCTGGTAAGGACTAATCATGAGGTTGTTGAATCGACCATCCTGAAGTAACGGTTCGTGCTCCAATGGATGTCCATTTGGTCTCATCGGCCTTTCATAAATTCTTATCAAGGCCGTGTTCATGGGATCCAGTTCGAACACCTCAAGAGCATCATAATCATATTCATCCTCCACAATCATGTTATGGAGGATGATGCAAGTCATCATAATGCTCCGCATCACCTCCTCATCAAACATCCGAGCAACACCCCTAATAATACCCCAACAAGCTTGCAAGATACCGAAACACCTTTCCACGTCTTTCCTGTTACCTTCTTGAAAGGCAGCAAAGCTTTTTTCCTTCTCGGATTGGGGATTAGGAATTGTTTTCACGATGTCGTCCACCTAAGATAAATTCCGTCGGCAAGGTAGTACGCACCAGAGTATACGGTATTGTTGATTTTGTACGTGATCTGAGGGGAATGACCATGCAATACATCGTTGAAGATTGGGGATTGACCAAGCACATTGAGTTCATTCTGAGATCCGGCAACTCCGAAGAAGGCATGCCAAACCCAAGTGTCGAATGAAGCTATGGCCTCCAGAATTATACTTTTTTGGCCCTTTCAATTCCCATAATCTCCGTGTCAAGCAGTTGAGCAATTCTTCCACTGCCAGTGCATACAATCAATGCTTCCAATCATTCATGGGAAACCTCGAGCCTCACCTTTTTCCAGAAGCCTTTGGAGGTCCCTAAGCGTAGGTTTGCGAAGGTACTCCCTCGTGTAGAGATTTTCTACTGCATCACAGAATCTCACCAAGCACTCTAGGATGGTTGATTTTCCCATTCTTGCAATCTCATCCACCTGCTTTGCAGATGCCCCATAAACAAGCATCTGCAAAGCAGCTGTAAATTTTTGCTCCGGAAGAAGACCCAAAACTCCAACAGCATCATACTTCTGAATGAAGTATGTGTCGTAATTACAAATATCATGCATGATTTTGTGGAACAAATGTGGCTGCATTCTATATCTCTCTCGAAACTTAGAAACAAGATATAACGAATTTGGGATAAAGTAATCTTCCAAGAGATTCTTACCCTGAGACTGCCTACGTCTGTCCACATTCGGGGTACGACGACGGTGGTGTTACCTTGATTCATTAAGCATACACACCGCTACAACCATTTCTTCCTCTTCTTCATCGGCCTCCCGATCTTCCTCAGTACGTCTGCGCCGAATTTCTTCCTCTTCTCGCTCTTGACTCTCCAACACCCTCCTCAAGTTTGACATTGAGAGTAGAATGTGTTTTGTAAAATCTCAGAAATGAAGGAATAGATAAGATATCGTGTGAGAGGTATGAGTTGATGGAGTAGTTTTATAGAGGGTTTCAGAAGATAGAGATGACACACGACGCAATTTTAGAGGGTGAAAATCTTATCTGAAATCTGAGATTATAATTTTTTTTAAAATATCTGAAAATCTTATCTGACATGGGACACGTGGCGCAATTTTAGAGGGTGAAAATCTTATCTGAAATCTGAGATTATAATTTTTTTAAATACATATCTGAAAATTTTGTCTGAAATAAGACACGTGGCAACCGAGAATCTCATCTGAAAATCTTTTCTGAAAAATGATGGACACGTGGCAACCAAAAATCTTATCCGAAAATATTATCTGAAATTTTAGGTGATAATTTTATAATAAATAGTGACACGTGGCAACCGAAAATATTATCTGAAAAGCTTATCAAAATTAATAGTTTAAAGTATAAAAAAAAAAAAAAAGGAAATAAAGTACAATGAATAGTATTTGCCCTTGCCTTAGCCTTTTGGGGTGGAACTAGAAATGGCAAGGCTGGCTCACGTGAATAGTGCCAGCCCTTGCCTTGCCTTGCCTTGCCTTTGCCTTGCCTTTGCCTTTTGGGGTGGACATGCTGTTACAGCTCAGGTGATATTTGTGCAAAATTTCCTTTCATAAAAAAGTGCATGTAACGATAATACATAACAAAATAAATCCTCGTAAAAACAAAAAAACAAAATCTAAGTGAATTGAATTTTAGGGCATAGAAAATAATTGGCAGTAGCAATAGAGTTTCCTAGATTCTAAAGACAAATAAAAAAAGATCACAAATTTGACGCTCAAACTATTGAGGGTTCCAGACGTCTGAGTCTCCATTTTATATCAAGATGATATTTTATGTCTGCCACCAATACCAAATGGTTCTCAATCTCTCTTTCCCTTTCACTTAATCCTTAATCAAACGAAATTCAGTTTATAGCAGATGAGTTCTAGGCACAAGGGGAACGGAAGATGGAGGCAGATCTATTCTATTTTTGCACCAATTTTTTTTTTCCAAAAAGTATTTCAATTAATTTTATTTTTTAATTTTATGTTATTGCTATATATATGTATATTCATTGGGCGGGCTAGAATAGCTATACTGAATTTCAAGAATGGCCCAGTCTAGTATAGCTATTATATTCATTGGGCGTGCATGGCCCAACCTAGTATAGGCAGGAATGGCCCAGCCTGTGTGGGCGAACTTGGGCTTAGGTAATTAAACTCAAGCCTAGCCCAACCCATATCTATAAGGTTGTATCTCAATCGGAAGGTTGATATTTAGGGGTGGGCACAGTCAGGTTTGGTCCCATTTTTTCCTCTAATTGAAATCGAAATCGGATCTTACACATGGTCTGATTCGGTTTGGTTTTTATAGAAACTGTCTAGAAAAACGGAACCAAACTGAACCTATGCAGTTCTGGTGTGCTTCAGCTTGTTTCTCGATTTGAAAAGATAAAAATATAAAAATGTGAAGAATAGAAAGATACGATGTATAGAAAAAGAGGAAGAAGAGAAAAATATATACAATAGATAAAATAAGAGAGAAAAAATGGAAAAGAGAGAAAGACGGAAGCACAACAAGAACATATATGGTTCACCAAAAAGAAAAAGAAATTGGGCTAGAGTAGTTATTTAGTTGGGTATAAGTTGGATTTAAGACATTTGGGTATTAATTGGGCTAAAATATCAAGATATTACTTTGAGTTACTAATGTTATTTGAATTTTAATTAGGCTTACTAATAATGTTGGATATAAACGAATAAGTAAACTTAACATAACTGGTCCAGTTGGGTTTATACCAGTTTTCCAAGACAAGAACCAGGACAGTTCAGCTGGTCCAGTTAGGTTGACTTTTTGGTCAACATGGTTTTTTTTTCGACTCAATTCACCTGTTTAAATGCCCACCCCTAGTTGATATGATAATAGCAGGAAGAACACATCCGAAGAAGATAATTTAGGACTTGTTTAGTATCCTACTAAAAAATAATGATATATATATATATATATTTTTTTTTTTTAAATGAGTTTTTAAATACTGATTTTAAGATCTAAAAACTTATTTGGTACTGAACTCCACGGGAACTTTATGGGGGAAAAAAATTATTAGTAGGGCATAGAAAGTTATTGGTAGTAGCAATAGAATAGAATTTCCCAAATTCTAAATACAAGTAGAAAAGACCCCCAATTTCACAGCTAGGACGCTCAAACCACCGAGGTTTCCAGCCGTCTGAGAGTCTCCATTTTTTACACGAATGGGGTAATAAGATGGCCCAAATTCAGCTGAGTCTTATAGATAAGATCAACATGCAACATTAATGTTCAAAAGTGGACAATGAATCCCAACATAGGTAACATGAGATGCGGTTGAGTAAGAGTAAATCTAAAGTCTAATTCTCTTGAAAGTCAAAAAGAGAAATTATGCCAAACTCAAGAATTTCCAAATGCCAACACCAGAAAAAACTTTTCTTAAGTCGTAATACCAGTTGTTGATTGCCTACGTAAACAACGAAGACATGCATTGGTAGTTCTCGTCATTAGGCTTATCAACCATACCGGCCAAAATCTAGAGATTGTCTTCTCCATTTCTCGTTCCTTTTTATTTTTGCACAAGACTCGAACAATGTTCAAAATTCAATATCGAACCCTATTCATACCATTATTGAGATAAAGTGACTGCAGTTGTCTCGCCGCTAGGTTCTTTGACTGACATGGGATTAACTAGCATGATCCTTCTGTGTGCACAGTTAATGACATTTTCTGTCTGCCTTCCTGCCATAGCCTGCAACCCATTCCAAGTACCTCTCCACAGCTTCCAGCCCACATAGCTCCTTCACAACAGGCATGGTAGCGGGAACATCCAACTGGAAAATTGATGCTGATCCATCTAAGCCACCCCACTGAAGAAGCTGTTTTCTTGATTCTTTAATTGCCGCCCTTGTAGCACAGTGAACTGAAACCGCAAGCAGCAATGGTGGCTCACCTGAAGCTGCACAAAAAACATTTCAATTTGAATTGCTAGGTCTGATTTTTAAAAACCAACGGCTCTCTTTCGTGAGTGTATTTTACAAGCTGGGATTTTTTAATGTTAAGCAACTTGAGAACCTAACTAGAAATTCAAAAGAGAGATTCAAAAATAAATGTACAATGTTTTTAATGTTTTCCTTTACAAATCCCTTCCCTGCATGTTAGAAGAGCAATCCTACTCCAACAAAGGTACCCATGTCTTTTACACAAAGGACCCATTAAGGAAGGGGTCCTCTAATATAATGATATGATTATAACAGAAAATGGACTCTGGAACCCAAAATATAAAAAAAATTATTTGAAATTTAATTTGTTTTGGAGTTTGGTGTGGGGCCAATTTAAGAGGAAAAGAGAAAGAGAGAAGAAAAAGATTGAGATCCAATATTTCTCTCCCTCAAACATTCTTTTTTCTGACTCTTTTTCTCTGACACAAACTGAACTATAACAATCTAGAAAAACTAAAGCCCCTTCACTAACATTTTTGTTTAGGTTTTCAGTTCAACGTAAAGAAGGAAAACATAGAGGAAAGTAAAAAGAGATGACATATATTAATTCATAAAATGAAATATAAAAAGGGGTTTTTAAAAGCCATTCCTTAGCTATATTTTTCTATTAGGACCGGTCTCATTCCTTTGACAGTTCCAATTTCAGTCCAATTTGACTTCTGAAACTAAATGAACTGGAAAACCCAATAAATTTTTTTTTTAAAAAAGCTACAACTATACCAAAAATCTGAATCCTCTGCTAGGATTTTTATTCTGGGATTTGCTGAACTTTTAACATACATAGCATTTCACTTTTTAAATTCCATAATAACTTAAAAAATGAAGAAATTAAAAAGTAGTATGGCATGCACAATTTTATTTTATTCTTTTTAATTTCCAGTTTTTTCAAATTTGCATACTTTTATTCACCGAGAAAACTTTTCTGGTACTATCAGTTGTATCTAAGAACAAGTCTGCCAGGCACAGAGTGTAACTAACGTAAAAGGTTTCAGCAATTTTTAAATGGCATACCTTTCGAAGAGAGAACACGTTTTCTGTGATGCCCGCTGTTCAGTATTTCAACATTGAACTGTTTGGGTATGTTGTCCATTGAAGGAATCTTATACGTCCATGTACCCTTCGAAACCACCAATCCCTCAGAGTTTGACAAGTATTCTTCAAGCATGAAAAACCCAATTCCTTGAACAAAAGCACCTTCTATCTGCAATATACACGTAATCCTAAATTTTATTAAACCACGTAGACAACACACCAGTGAAATGACCTTATGCAATATGAAAAATTATGAATGAAGACTTGCAAAATAGAAGGTTCAGATCATTGAAATATAATTTTTAGTGGGCCCCACAAGGTGTCACTCAAATAAGATTATGCAAGGGATCCCTCAATAGAAGGGGACTGAGGCATAATCTACTGAAATTATGCAATATGAAAAATTCTTCTAGGTAGAACCTACTGACATTATGAATATGCACCAAGTATACGGGACAAACATCTACTGACAGTTCTGCTCCTGAACATTCCCCATACAGGATCTTATACCTTTGACTGCAACATATAGCTAGTAGACTCTAGAGCTTAATTCAAAGAAAATTTGGAGTGATGCAAACATTAGAACTTTATTCTTGAGTAGCACATAAGTTTAGTCATGCTTACCTGTCCTAAATCTACAGCAGGGTTGAGACTCTGACCACAATCGTAGATCATATCTGATCGCAGAATTGTGGTTTCTCCCGTCAGAAGATTTACCTCCACCTGTGACAGATAGTTCATTGTTATCTCTATAATTTTAAATGATAGTAAAATGGTATTCATCTTGATAGTATGATATTGCAGTATGTCTTGCCCTGCAGTATGTAAGCATACCCTGCTGAATTCAAAAGGCGCAAAAGAACTACAATATACAAGAATATGAGGAAGCAGTAAGACTGTTAAAGACAAACTTGCCTCACTCACAGCAGCGCCATAGTTAAGGTATTCCATGGAAGCAAAATCGGGGACAAAATAAGAACTTGCTGATAAGTTCACAGCTTGCAAGGATGCCTGCATTTTGAAAGAAGAATGATACAGACTGCAATGATAGTATATATCAATTTGGGAATAAAGGAAAATGCAAGATAGAAGTTATTTCTGTGGCCTTCAAAACCTATAAACAGAACCCACTGTCAAATAGTAGTTGTAGAAAGTTTAGAGTGTTTTTAGTTGTTGATGAGGGCAAACTTGAAACTATGATAAATTTCATTAAATACATAGGACCACAGAAGTTTTCAAAATCCCCCTCTTACTCTTCATAGCACCTTACAAAGAGGAGTATCAATGGAGATTTAACAGCAGCACCCTAGAACAGTGCCCTATGAAGAAATTGTAGGGTGTATTGTCGCCACTTATGGTGCCTTTTTTTGTTGGACAGCTCGCCATGAAGAATTATAATGATTGCTAACCTGATGACTCAATGAGTGATTCATAGTTTTTATTTGTACTCTCATTAAAAACTTTTGATTCGTCTTCAGTTATTCTGTCTGGGGGATTAGAAGTAGTGTTTTGTGTAATCTTTTTTTTTTTTTGGAGTTTCTTGGGTACTTCCAGAGTTAGTGTGTGAACTTTTGTTGGAGTCCCAAGGCAGGGTTTTGCTAACTTCAAAAACAAGAAATTAATTAAGTGTTAAAAAGAAAACAAATTGAAGAAACAATAAATACAAAAGGATTGCTATTTACACTCCCAAATATCACATGCACTTCTCTGGGGGACTGCAAATAACTCTGGTATTATCGTAGTGTTATTTGCACTCCCACAAAGCAGTGCAGAAGTGCAGAGAAGGCCTCCCCCAAATCAAAACAGAATACCTGTTGGATAAGCGTCTCCCATTTAATAGAGCCCATTTTCTCCTGCAATCTTTCCTTGAGAGTAGCTAGCCTCTCAACCAAGATATTACAGCACAGTCTAACTGCCTCGCAGCTTGACTCAGATGTAGTGCTCCCAGCAGTAAATCCCCCTTGAATTAAGCTCAGTGTATCAGATTGTACCACCCGTATTTTATCCAAAAGATCCCCACTACCATCACATTGAATCGAACCAAGAGCAAAAGCAGCCATCTGTTTTACCTTCGTCCAAAGCCCTTGACCCAGTTCAATTCCTCCAACTTCAACAGCAACAGACCCATCACTTAAAATGCTTACTTTTCCTGGAGTTGGCCTCAATGCCACTTCATGCACTATAGGTACCCTAGAAATTCCTCTTTTCTTCCATTTATTACACCTATTAAATTCTTTTATCATTGCAGTCCTTGGGTTGAAGCTTGACGACATGGCCAACTTGTCCCATATCAAAGGTAAAGTATACTCTAGAGGTTCACCAGCGCTGTGCTCATAAAATAAATCAAGGCTGTACTGGGTGTGAAGATTTATACTTCTCACAGAATCCACTTCCATAGAAAGAGTAGATGCTACATGTTCAATTACAGCTTCAGCAATAAAAGACCCCTGCACCTCCCCAGGGGCCCGCATAGCAGACCTACTAGGAGTGTTTGTTTTGCATACCTTAATATCAAAAGACAGAGCACCCCAGTCATACTTCTTAAGTGCACACACTACATTGCGTGGCATTATTGGACTTATATCTGCGGACGTGCCAGCATTGATCAATATATCAAGTTGTAAAGCTGTAATCTTCCCATTAGACTTGAATCCCACACTGTAAATTATCTTCATGGGATGCCTTCCTCCTGCCATTATCATATCAACCTGGCGATTGAGATACATCCTTACAGGTTGGTGTAATTTCTGTGCTGCAAGTGCACATGCAGTTGCGACCTAAAATACCAGAATTGCAAAAGAGACCTTTATCCTCTATTTAGTAAATCAACTCATGAAAAAAAGAAGAAGCAATAAACATAGACAGATGTTGTACTATTATGTGTGTTAATAAGAAACATACCATTTAAGTACATAATCTAAGCTTTTATCATTTTAATTTTGGGTTCTTATCTGATGAATTAGAATATATATGTCTAAATACGCCTACAACATACTTAACATTATATGTCTAAATGCTCCTACAACATGTATATATATATATATTGCATCAACAAATTTCAGCTCGTTGATAATGCATAAGCTAATTCTCTAGTGAGATTCATATTAGTTTGGACCCTTGGGTGTTGACTAGTTGTGCATTGAGACTATTTAGTTATCTCTAAATAACCATCTCACATAATGAAAAATAATAATAAGAGCCCCAATTTCTCTTCTCCTTATTGCAATGCATGTAAACACATTAAACAAAACAGAAGACAATGACCGGATTTTCCAGTAGAAATGGAGTCAATCAATTCTGCTAAAATTGTTAGCTTAACATATATTGTTTGCC
Source organism: Prunus avium (assembly GCF_002207925.1). Next base: position 177,211 of record NW_018922221.1, on the reverse strand, counting down.
TTAGTCCCTAACAGTTTGGGTCCAACAGTTGTCCAACATAGTATCAAAGCTTGGTTGTAACTTGTAGGTAAGGTTGGCAATATCTGTTCCTCATTCCCAACTTGTTTCTAAATTTGTAAGGTACATGGTGGGACTGCACCTGTCTGTTTCTCTCTATTTGTACCTCTCCAGATGCAAGATAGGAAGTTGTACATGCAGAGGACGTTAGCTTAATACACATTGTTGGCCCATTCTACAACAGTTCTTTTAGGGTTCAGTCGTCTAACAAAAATATCATATTCGTCACACAGTAATAACAAGTACTTAATCTAAACTAAAACTCAGCAAACCTCGGTTATAATTTAGATAATGTGTCATAGAGATGGAATATAAAAACTCCTGAAAGTAAATACTCACAGGCATGGCTTTTATGGCCTTTCCACCAAAGCCACCTCCAACCCTTCTTGTAATTACACGAACACTATTTTCAGGAATACCAAGACATTTTGCAATGACAGAGTGTGCAAACTCAGGGCACTGAATTGAACTGTAAACCACCATGCAGTTGTCTTCATCTGGTACAGCAAGGGCAGTTTGAGTCTCCATGTAGAAATAGTATTGCGAACCAAGTTTGATCTGAAAGACAGGTATGCATGGATTTGTAAGTTAGTGGATGATTCTACAAAGATGTTGAAAACCAAGCCAACTTTCTCTGTTATACTCATATTCTTTCCCCATTTCATATAATCTGTTCTTGTATATACAAATAAAACCAAGGAGAAAAGTTGAATATCCAGTATCCAAATTACTAGGAGCAGGGGAGAGTGCAAACCCGGGAGTATTGGGATGGAAAGGGAAAGGAAACAGAGAAGAATGTCATATAGATGTCTAGTACCTCAGCAGAAAGAATCTTGTGATCAGCTGCGGCCATTCCATTTGATATGTCACCAACCTGTTTTGGATAGATGAAAGGAGGGACCTCAAAATAACTAGATTTCTTAACAGCCTCTTCGACAGTTAGAATAGGTGGCTCTACGCCTTCCATTTCATAATCAACCACCACAAAGTTTGCAGCCAAATCTGCATGTTTCTGTGTATCTGCAACCTATAAAATTTATTTTGATGAGTAAACTCAGCACACAATCCCAACAAAGAAGAAAAAGCATTTGTCTGTAGTTACATTATGGGTAACACTTTACATTCATTCCAGCACTAAGCTTAATACAGACAATAACAGAATCTTGCAATTACCACGAAAGCAATTGGCTGACCAGCACATTGAGTAAGATCATCAGCAAACAGGGGTTCGGTACCAAACATAGTCTTCGACCCCACGTTCTCCCCACTGTTGGGGATATCTTTAAAAGATATCAGTGCAGAAACTCCATCTGGATGTGGTTTAGGTTTGAATGTTATTCCCTTCACTCTGGCCAAAGGCTTTGTACTATAAATGAACGCTCCATATACGCAATTTGTCGGAGATGGAATGTCGTCTACATAGACTGCCTCGCCTAGAATTTGATTGTCATGAATGAGATAAGTACTTTAGTTGTCAAGAGTTAGAAGCACCCAAGAAAAAATATCATTAAAAAAAAAAACTGGAAAAGATATGGAGTCAATGGAATCAAAACAGATCATGAAATGGTTTAAAGAGAATAATGTAACCACTAAAGTTCTAGCAAACTCACTGTAGTCCTGGTTGGTATAAAAAATTCAATAACTATTGCAAGCCAGGAAAATAAAAGGGTCAAACAAACTCGGTGCCATAAGCTACGAACAGAATCATTTTAAAATGAGACATTTATATAAGCACTTGTAAATTTATAATTCAATTTCTAAATACTTTTAGCTCTCTAACATGACTGACCAAAAGGAAAGAAGATAGCCAAATATATAAGCAATGGTATTTTCATGAATAATACGTAGTGCGTCCTGGTGTACTGATGAAAGATAGATGCACACAGTTTGAGAGATTATCAGGCCTTAATATAACTTCACCCCAGAGACAGAAAATCCAGATTTTTCTATATTATTAGGGCTTAAAGTGAGTAGTCAAGATTAAGTTTCTTTATAGATTTCACCATTACCATCAGAGAGACCATAAAAAGAATGCTAGTAACTAGACATCCTCATAATCATGTGAAGGAACAAACCTGAAGCTTGCAAGAGAGCTCCAGATTTTGTAATTGGCTCACCAACTGGATAATACTCTGTACTCAATCCAAGCACCTGTTTAGCAGATGTGACAACAGTTGGAATCTTACATCTTTGGTTCTTTTTTAACATAGAAGCATCTGCCGAAAAACGACTTTCCAAGAAACCAGTGGAAATTTCAGATTCACTGTCAATTAACGGGCTAAAGAACTCAAAAAGAAAACCAGTAGCCAAGCTTGACCTGTAAGCAGGACTCATGGTACCTTCTTCGGGAACCACAGTAGCTCTAACTAACTTAATAGCTTCATGCAAAACACCAGCAGTCAGAGTTTTTCCAGTTAAAAATTCCTCAACCTTTCTTGCTCTTATTGCATGTTTAGTTCCATAAGCACCAAAAGCCAGACAACAGTGCTCTACCATAATTCCATTAGAAATTTTACAAGAAGAAACTTCAGCTAAGAAGGCAGCATGTAAATAAGGCAATGCGTTTCCTAGGGGTCTGGGTGCAGCTCGATAGGTTTCAAACAGCAATGTTGTGTTCATTTCTGGAGAAACTTTTCTGACTGCTTCCTGATGTGGGATTTTAACACTTAAAAGTACACTTTTTGGATCCAGTGGAGGTCTAGTCAGAAAATCCTCCAACTTAATCATTTCAGATCTAGAACCATTCATTATACGTACCTCTGAATCCACAGCAAGAAGTATCGTAGCAATATCTGAAGGAAAGCATTTTCTTTGTGCCATCACCAAATTCCCTCCTATACTAGCTGTATTTCTGACAAAACCTGAACCAATTTTCTCCATATGATTGGCAATTTTATTTAACACAATCTCACCTCTTGATGGAAATTCACCTTTGTCTTTCTTCCTCAATGTTTCAATAACTTCAGAGATTGTTAGAATTGCTCCAATCTCAACCCCTTTCAGATCCACCTTAATCATTGACAACTCAGGAACATATCTGAGATCAATGTATCCATCAGAGCGTTTTAGCTCCTTGTAATACCCCATCCCAGTGTTACCAACAACTAATTTCATCCCATTTTCATTACTAAAATCATTAGCTTTCAATAAGTTTTGAAGCTCCTCAACACTAACAGGACTGTACCAACCAAATCTCTTAGAATCCAAAAACATGGAAGACCTGATTTCGTTTCTTAAGAACTCAGGAAATGTACAGTTCTCAGCATCATGATTATATAGGGGCAAACTATCTATCTTTACTTCCTTACTGTCTCCCTTCCTCCAAAAAGAGTTGAACCCCAAATCCTCCATATCAACATCTGCTGCAAAACTCTTACAGGCATCAGCAATGGATCGATACCCAGTACATCTACAGAGGTTTCCTGCAATAGACTTTTCAACTTCAGAAACAGTGAGTTTGGAGAACCCAGGAGGTGGCTCCAGTCGATTGGTCTTTTCAGCTTTGACAAGAGCTGCAAAGAGTGAAACACACATGCCAGGAGTACAAAAGCCACATTGAGAAGCATGGAAACCAGCAAACCTTTGGTGAATAGGATGGAACCCATCTTTGCTATTTCCAAGTCCTTCGGATGTTGTAATTGAACATCCATTTATACTGCAAAGTAGAGTGAGACATGAACTTACATTAAAATCTTTCACTTCGTCAACAACAGGGTCATACTTGGACAGTAGCACAACACAGGCACCACAACCACCTGCAACCATTTTTTAAGTATATATCATATAACTAATCCAGTTTTATGCAGATGCAAAATCCAACATACATAAAAACTTTTGAAAGTTTGTAACCCAAATTACAACCTCATCTAATATGATTATTACTGAACACCTGAAATTATAGAATCATCAGCATGAAAGAAGGCTCTTTAAACATCAATTGGTCACCGTGAAAGAAAAAGGTGTTCAATACTTTTGGCCTCCTTTTCACACAGAGTGCAGCAGTGGGGAGATACATAAACATTAACCCACACATTAGCTTTTTGACTCATGTTGTAGGAATTGAACATGGGACAGATGGTTCATCCATCAATCAACATACAAAAATAAGAGTTACAAGGAAAAACTCTGGAAGGCCAAGTTTCTGTACTCTCCTATCAGGCCTACCTAATTAAAAGGAAAAATGCTCAAGCAGATAAGGTGAAGAAGATAGCTCCCCCCCAAACCTCCCAATCATTCAAATTTATGAGGTGATTAAATTCAACTTCTGAAAACTGAGAGAGAGAGAGAGAGAGAGAGAGAGAGAGAGAGAGAGAGAGAGAGAGAGAGAGAGAGAGAGAGAGAGAGAGAGAGAGAGAGAGAGAGAGAGAGAGAGAGAGAGAGAGAGAGAGAGAGAGAGAGAGAGAGAGAGAGAGAGAGAGAGAGAGAGAGAGAGAGAGAGAGAGAGAGAGAGAGAGAGAGAGAGAGAGAGAGAGAGAGAGAGAGAGAGAGAGAGAGAGAGAGAGAGAGAGAGAGAGAGAGAGAGAGAGAGAGAGAGAGAGAGAGAGAGAGAGAGAGAGAGAGAGAGAGAGAGAGAGAGAGAGAGAGAGAGAGAGAGAGAGAGAGAGAGAGAGAGAGAGAGAGAGAGAGAGAGAGAGAGAGAGAGAGAGAGAGAGAGAGAGAGAGAGAGAGAGAGAGAGAGAGAGAGAGAGAGAGAGAGAGAGAGAGAGAGAGAGAGAGAGAGAGAGAGAGAGAGAGAGAGAGAGAGAGAGAGAGAGAGAGAGAGAGAGAGAGAGAGAGAGCAGACCTTCACCACAACCGAGCTTGACACTTTTGAAACGAGTCTGAGTACGCAAGAACTCAAGCAAAGTAGTTGAAGGGTCAACACTTGGGAGCTCAAACCTCTCCCCGTTAACTGCAAACACCAGACAACCTTCTCTTTGGGCCATTTGTTAGAGTCAGAGAGCCAGAACGCTTCAGAGGCAGAGCAACAAACTACAGAATATAAACTACCCATCAGTTCAAATCTATCGAAGACAGAGAATGATGTCACAATCACAGAAATCCAAGTCAACCGCTAAGTCACTGTTTTTGAAGCATTCTCCTAAGCATTCCTTTTTTCTTTATAAGAATCGTCACTTTTGAAATTTATTTCAAGTTTCACCGATTTTATCTCAAACCGCATCATCATCATAACTTGTCCAACCGGACCGTGGCCCCTGTACTTTTCATATTTGGCGATTACCTCTCAATCTAATTCAAGCTCTGAAGAACCATTTTCAAAAACATAATTTTGATTTGTTTATTATTTATCAAAGCCTAGTTTTAGTTTTTATTTTCATGGGAATTTAACGAAGTAACCAAAATTCCGAACATGTGATAGTGGCACGAAACTTGTGGGCCATGAGAATACAACACTCAATTGTCAAAGTATTGCACTACCAAATTCCTCAAGATATGTAAACCTTTTTGTTAGATGAAAATAAATTCTCAAACCCAAATTCCCAAACTAAATCTTTTACAAGAGAAAGCAACAGACTTCCCAGACTAAATCCTGTGCACTGATGCCTATTTTGACAAGCCTATGTTGACTGGTCCATTGGGGTCTCCTCGAAGCCTTCCTTGATGTGTAATTTGGAGCATTCGTGGGCTTGGCATCCGGCAAATGCTTTTGTGCCTGATACTCGGTTTCAAGTTAAGTGGTTGAGGCAAGTTTTGTTATTGTTGTGTTGTGTTTTCTCAGTTATCCTCTCAGCACATCTTTGATTCTTTGCCTGTCTTAGGGACTATGGATTCATAGGAGGTTTCCTTGTCAGTGTTGGGATGGTACGGTCTGTCTTTGAGGACTTTTTTGTTTCTTTTTTTCCTGGCCTGTTCGTTGTACTTTGTCTCTTCTCTTGTGTGGCTCCCTGCAGACTTCTCTATTTCCAGCGCCATTCGTTATTGTAGGTGGATAGAGCTGGTGTGCTTGGTGGTTCTCTCTTTCTTTCTGGAGCTTTGGTGTGTTCTTTGTCAAATGCTCTTACGATCTTGTGGTTGTGCAAAGGACTATAATTTCATAGCAGGACTCTTTTGACAGTTGAGTTGTGTAGAAGTGTTTTCGTCGGAGGTCTTTGTGTCAGTGTTGTTTTGCTTTGCTTTTGTACTGGTCTAACGTGACTGTCTCGGACCCTTTTGTTAGTCCATGACATGTGTGCTACTCTTTCCTACTCTGGGGTTTGTACCCTAGGAAGGTTTTAACGAGGCCACTGTATCGTGTCGTTCTATGTACGCTATTTCGGTTCTATGAATGAAATCCATTTCTCAAATAAATAAATAAATAACAGACTTTGCAAATTCAATACTTTTTTTTTGTACAAGCGATAGTATAAACTACAAAGGAAGGGGATTTCTCACACACAGAGACACAACTAAGATGTCATGGGGTTCGAACTTGAGACCTCTTGTCTGTAAATTAAGGCCCTTTTTTATTGGGTTAGACCCCGTTGGGGCAAAACCAATACTTAAACATTATCAAAAGACAAGGAGATTAAAATGGCTTGCCAAAGGGAACCCTAAACTAAACACATACTGTCTCTGAATTGAAAAGCTCCATAAATATATGCCCACTCACAATTGAAGTCTTCAAAGGGCGCAATACTTGCAAATATGTTGGGTGAAATGATAATAACACAATAATGTATGTTTATTTATCATAAAGACCCTTTGCCCCACACTATAAGACCGTCTCTTAATATTTCATTCAAAGCTGTTACAAAAAGACCAAACAAACACAGGGAAAATAAAAATCTCAATTCTTTTGGCTTAACTACAACACAAAATTGAAACTTTTATCTAACACCCAAAACGTTCCAAAAAAAAAGATAAAAGAGCTCAATTATTAGCCGAAAAAGAAGGTCAGCTCACAGTGAAGCTTTGTGTCGACACAAACCTATTGGATTTTTTGGATTTACAATTTTCCATCTACTAAGGTTCCATACCAAGGCACATCGTCAATCTGAATCTCCCCCTTAACCATAACTCCACTATTTTGTGTTTTTTTATTTTCGTCACGCTGCAATGTATGAAATCTAAAACCACGAATATAATAACCAAGATAATAAGTTACTCGCCTTTCAGGACCTCGAGCCAAAGAAAGCATTTGCTTACTAACTTTACCGTCGTTGTATAGTTATGTGACCTGCATAGAAAGGAAAAAATATTTTTAAATAAACATCTATGACAGTCAATAGTTTTTCCAATACAATATTATCCATACCCTTTTAGAAATTCAGCTTGAAAGTTGAAGCCTATGTGACTCCTCCACATTATCAACACTAGACTGGATTAGAATGTTCTTATGTTCTCTGCAGACATAACAAATAATTATATTCAAATTAATACAGTGACATATTAGATCTAAATAAATAGTAACATATTAAATACACAAAGAATTATAGTGTTGAAGATTTCTTACTGGACAAATGGCAAAGCTTCATCACAATTTTGTAGGACATAATGAGTGGCAGCCTTATGAAGTTCGATGCTCATCTCTCTAAGTACACCTTTCCCAAAAGCTCGACCAGGTGTTGAGAAAATAGATAACGGAGATGCATAATATGACGGTTGACCTCCATCGTCGTTTCTATCTCTTTTATTAAACTTAGTTTCAACTCGATGCAAATAGCGAGAGCAAAATATTAAACACTCATCTCCCAAGACACCTTCGGCAATAGACCCTTTTGGATGAGCCTTATTACGAACATAAGTCTTTAGCTTATGCAAATACCTAATTACATCATAAATACCGAAATTAGAGAATCATACATCAGCAATTAAACAAACTGTGAATAAAATTAATATCTAAACATTGAGATTACCTTTCCACAGGATACATCCACCTGAATTGTACTGGACTGGCCACCTTTGCCTCCCATGCCAAGTGGCAAGTTAGGTGAATCATGATGTCAAAAAAGGCAGGAGGGAATATTTTTTCCAACTTGCATAGAGTTATGACAATTTGATTGTCAAGAAGATTCAAGTCATCTTCTCTTAAAACTTTAGCACACAATTCCTTGAAAAAGTACAATAATTCAATTAAAGGGTCACTTACATCTTTGGGTAATAAATCTCGCGCCACAGATGGAAGTAATCTCTCTAAGAACACATGACAATCATGAGTTTTCATACCAGAAATATTACGTTCTGAAGCATTCACACATCGAGATAAATTTCCAGAGTACCCATCTGGAACTTTCAACTCCATTAACCATTGACATAAAGCTTTGTTATCATCATTTGACAATGTATAATCACCTGGGATAAAATAGAGCTTACCATTATCTCCTTCTTCTGGATGATACCTCTGTCTTATACCCATTTCTTGAAGATCAAGACGAGCATTTAAAGAATCTTTTGTTTTACTATCAATGCTCATCATTGTGCCAATCACATTCTCAAATACATTTTTCTCAATGTGCATGACATCTAAATTGTGATGCACCCAAAGTGCTTTCCAGTAAGGCAATTGGAAAAATATTGAATATTTTTTCCAATTATGATCTTTTCTAAACCCAAGTATTGTATGCTTTTTCCCATCCTTGCCATGTGTTATTTCTCTTAATTCACTAAGTTCATTTATCACATCATCACCAGATGGTCTCTTGGGTGCAAGTCTTCTTTCCCTTGTATTATCAAATTGGCTTCGTTGATTACTCCATACGTGGTCAGACGGTAAAAATCGTCTATGACCCAAATAACATGTTTTAGACCCATGAGATAACCGACGATGCGAAGTATCAGATGCACAATATGGGCATGCCAATTTGCCAGACGTACTCCAACCTGACATGTATGCATATGCTGGATAATCATTGATAGTCCAAAGAAGTGCAGCTCTCATCTGAAAATTCTACTTTGCATATATATCATATGTTTCTACACCAATTTCCCACAATGTTCGCAACTCGTCTATCAACAGCCTCATATATACATCAATGTCATGGCATGGACCCTTGGGTCCAGGAATAAGTAAAGTCATGAAAACATAAGGCTCCTTCATGCACATCCACGGAGGAAGATTATATGGGTATATGAGAACTGGCCAAATACTATAGTGCAAATTCATGTTCCCAAAAGGGTTAAATCCATATGTTGCCAAACCAAGTCTTACATTTCGAGGTTCCATACCAAATGACTCATGAATTTGATTAAACAATTTCCAAGCCTCAGAATCTGCCGGATGCCTCAACACTCCATCTTTTACATGATCCTTAAAATGCCACCTCATATCTACAGCTGTCTTGGATGACATGAATAATCTTTGAAGTCTTGGTGTGAGTGGAAAATATCTAAGCACCTTCCATGGAACCCTTTTACCTTTCTTTTTGCTACCCTTTCTTTGTCTCTTCCATCTTGAAAGCTTACATGTAGGACATTGTGTTGCATTTGCATGCTCCTTAAAATAGATGCATGCAAATAAATGATGCAATCATTATTGCATGCATCTATTTTATCATAATGAAGACCTAAATCTGAAATAATTTTCTTTGCATCGTTGGTGGTTGTAGGCAACTTCTCACAAAAAGGAAATGCATTTTTCAACAATGTTAGCAACATACCAAAGTTATCAAAACTGGTAACTTTTTATGCTAAAGTAACGCAAAAACAGCCAAAGGCCTCGGAGCGACCGAGTAAACGCAAACGCGGGGATGACGACTCTAGTTTTGCTGAAGCTAAGAGAGTGATTTTTGGGAGCTCAAGTGATGAGCCCCAAGAAGTGGTGCGTGAAAATCCGGAAAAGGATATTTAGAAAGCAAAACTAAAGGCTCCTTTGGTGGAATTATGAAGCATGGCGAGATGATGATGAAGAAGATGTTGTTTGTTTTTTTTTAATTTTTAATGCAGCCTGTTTGAAGTGAAATAAAATTTGTTTTTAACACTCAGTAAAAAAAACTAACTAACCACACCATTTTTTGCCTGCTTTTGTCGTTGGTATCCTTATATCTGAATTACAAAGACAATTCACTATTTGTCTTTGTTTAACTAAGACTTACTTTATATTAGGCCAAAACAAACTAGAAAAAAATTGAGAATGGTTATCGTTAAGACAAAGTCGATTAATTTAAATGAGTTCATTAATCATTTTGGGACCGAACTTTTTTTTATCTAAAACAGGGATTATTAATTACTATTAGCTAGTTGGATTCTTAGAGAGCTAGTCCACTTTGAGAAAGTGGCTTGAAAATGTGCCTTTAACCTTCGAACATAAATAAATTGATTGTTGCCTCCCCCTCCTCCCCCTCCCCCCCAAAACCCAATTAAAATAAAGTAAGGGCATTCAATGGTTAGGTACGATTGTGCTTTCTAATTTAATTTTTAATATGGAATTGTATCAATGGGAGGGTAATGGTTTGCCCATCTAATAGATAAATTAAGACCAGGAGAGAGGGAGGGTAATGGTTTGCCCATCTAATAGATAAATTAATGAAACGGAGTATGAGAAAAATAGAGAACAGCACATGGTGAACAAAAATGTTAGAAACGGAGTAGTTAAGGGAATAAGGAAAAATGAAGTGCAGAGAGATGGTAGTGGATCTGGGATGAAGGGAATAAGGAAAAAAGGAGATGTCTTCCTATCATTGCAAAAAATAGCATCATTAAAGACAAATGATGATGTCTTCACATCATTGCAAAAGACAAATGAATGGCCCTTATAATTCTACCACTTTCAGTTTTAGCTCGAGCGTGTTTTGTTAGAGACTTTTGCAAAACTATAACTTTCATTGTGGAACAAACACCTCATCAACCAAGATACTTTGTGGCATCGAATAATTAACCCATACTTTGTGACCTCATAGTATCTTATATCATTATTTTTTCGGTCAGAACAAAAAACCCATATTAACTCGGGCAGCCGAGGACAAGAATATGAAAAATGCTTAAGCTTTTTGTACTCTTTATGAAAAGTATGTTAAATATGCGTGAGTAGTTAAGATAATAACAAGCAGGGAGCATTCTTTACATTTATTTTAAGAAAATAGGACACATGCACACCTCGGGCATAATAGTCTGAATTTTTTGGGGCACAGCTTCCATAACCTTGTTCACAACTACAACCAAGCCACGGCCTACTTCATCTGGTCATTACATAAGATGTTGCAACTAGGGGTGGCAATTTCCGACTCGACCCGTTAAAAAAATGCCCTCGGGTCATTTTAATAGTATTTGCACCCTAGATTGCAAAACATTAATGGGGTAAAAAAAAAAAAAAAACAGGAAAGGAAAGAAAAAAGCAGGATATTACCTCGATAAGTTGAGTTCATGAATAATTTAGCCACCACCTTTTCTTTGAATAAATTATTGCATCAACTTTTTTTGCATGGCCAAAGGGTATCATGCTTTTAAAAGAGAAGGAAGTCTTCACGCCAATGGCGGAGCCACAGTGGGGTCAGTGGGGTCAGTGGGGTCGCACGACCTCTTGGAAGCCATGGAAATAGGCTTAGAGGTCCCTTGGAGCTGGGGGAGAGACCCCTTGGAGTTGCACACCAGGTGCTTGATGTTTTTCCTGAGGAAGAAAGGAGCTGTGCGAGGAAGAAGAAGCTGCTGATTTTTCAAAACATCCTGGGCCAAACGACGTCGTTTTGACCCAGGAATTTTTTTTTATAAAATGGCCTGGCCCAGCAACTTCCCCAAATGTCCAAACCCATTGCTTTCAATCATACAACTTTACCAACGTTTAATATACAGAGGCCCAACAACCCTTTGTATTTCCCATTTCATTGGGCTTTCATGAGAGTGGAGAGTGGGCTTTCATGAGACAAAGATTTATGAAAAACATAAAAATACTTAAGTAAATGTAATAAAATATCATGTCTATGCTCCATTCCACTCAAACACTCAAATGGACTCCTAAAATCCCCAAATTCTATTATTCTCTACCCTAAGTTCCCAACTAAATCTCCCCCCCAAGCCCTCAACGTGGCTGAAAATTTTATTATTTTCCCCCTCCATCTCTGATTTTATAAATTTATTGTTCTTGGTATACTTAAACCTCTGTGTTACATTCTTTTGTTTGATGATAATGCCTAATATAATGATTTATTGGAATGGATGAATATTGATGATTTTGTGTGTGGATGATTAATTGGATTGGATGACTATATATGATTATTTTATTTGTTGGAATTTAGGGTTTATGATTAATTTTGTGATGGACTTCTTGTTTGTTCATTTGTCTTAATAAAATTTGTTTCTTTAAAAAAAAAAAGAAAGGGTTGATTGTTTGGTTTGATTAATTCATGTGTAGAATTATGGAACCATAAGAGGAAAGTAATAGAAAATTATCTTTTAGTGTTATTTTCATCTTTGAAAAAATATCGGAACTTTTACACTAAGACCCCTTAGGGTAACAATTCTGGATCCGCCACTGCTTCACGCAGGAGGTTTCGCTAATCTAGCTTTCGCTACACCAGCAATATCATCAAGGAGAAAAGAGAAGGAAGTCTTCACCCAGATCTAGGTTGTAACTCCAGTTTGCCAACTCGTTAGGCATTCTTCTCTTCTTCTTATGTCTTCATCTTTTTCTTTTTCTTCCAATTTCTTATTTGGTAGTGTCTGTTTCTTCTAACAATAACCAAAAGGATTTTAATTGTAATTTCAATGTTCATCTTTCAAATCTTGTTGGACGTCTAGGAGCAATTCTTAGTGAAGATAAGAATTGCATAATATTGCAATCTATGAAATGTAAAACTTAACCAACTCCATTGACCTTTCTTGTTAATCATTCTTTCTTTGGTTGATTGGTTCTCAATAACATAGCAACAAATCTTAAATTCAAAAGGATATAGATACACGATGAGTCTGAGGATTCAAGCAACCAAGGTAATTTTTTTGAGCTTTTGCAATTTCTTGTTCATCACAATGAGGAAGTTAGAGATGTTACTTTGAAAAATGCTCATGAAAAACCTCAAAGTAACTTCACCTAAGATTCATAAAGACATTGTAAATGTTGCAGCAGTTGAAGCAACTAATGCTATTATTAGAGATATGGATGATGCATTCTTTTCTATTTTTAGTTGATGAATCTCGTGATGTATTAGTAAAGGAGCAAATGGTCGTTATGTTTCATTATGTAGACAAGAAAGGATGTGTGATTGAACGCTTCATAGGTATTGAACATGTTACAAGTACCACAGCTCAGTCACTTGAAGCAAGTATTAATGCATTATTTTCTAGACATAAATTGAGTATGTGCAGACTACGAGGTCAAGGTTATGATGGGGCCAGTAACATGAGTAGAGAGTTCCATGGTCTGAAGACACTTATTATGAGGGAGAATGAGTCTATTTACTATGTTTACTGTTTTGCACATCAACTTCAGCTGGCTATTGTGGGTTTGGCAAAAAAACACAGCCTCATATGTGCTTTCTTCACCTTAGTTTCTAATGTGGTAAATGTTGTGTAGATTCAGCTGCACCAAAATGGATTAAGCTGCATCCTCAACTTGTGATACTCGCAAGTGCACGAGCCGTTTGGTAGTATAGCATATGTAAGTGCGAGGTCGATCCCACGAGGATTGGTGATTGAATGATTCAATTCAGTTTTCCTACACAAAACAGAAACAAAAACAAAGAACATGAAAGAAGGAAGAAAATAAGAAAGTAACTCAAGCAAATAAGTTCCCAAGTTCAATTTAGATTAATGGATTGATTCTAGCTAAAGTATGATTAAGCCATGGTGTGTGGTCATAACCTTGTGTTCCTAATTCCCTAATTTGATCATTTGTTGTCTAACCTAAAATTAAGCATTAGGAACCCATTAAGCATAGAAGAACAATTTAAACAACCAAGCATGTATCTAATCCCTGTTGTCGAATGTCCATACATACTCTTCCTATTCATAGTTCAATTCGAATTAAAGCATGGTGTATACTCTTAATTCAAACCAAGATAGCTAACATGCAAGCCTAAATGGTGATCAATCATTCAAACTAGCATATTAACTTATAAGCATAATGAATAAGAACAAAAACCATAATTGAAACTTGGAAACTAATCAAACTTGAAAAACTAAAGAAAAGAATTTACATAATGAAAAATAAATTACAACTAAGAAGCAAAAGCAAAGCTAGAATTGAGAACTAGAAAGCAAAATTAAGAGAATTTGAGGGAAAGAAGGGAAGGGAGCTCTAGAGAAGTGTTTGAGAGCCCCCCCCCTTGGGGTGTGTTTACAAGCTTAGAGAACATCCCTATTTATAGGCCTAGGGGAAGTGAAAATCATCTTTCCAAGCATATGCAGCCCAACTCAAGGAAAAATCGGGAAGGCCTTCAAATGTGATATTTGGCCCAGTAACGCAGATGCTGCCGAATTTGACCTTAAGTTGCCAAAACATGTATAACTTTCTCTAGAAGACTCGGAATCATGAACCGTAAAATTATACAGAAACTAGACTTCCGTATCTTTCCAATGATATATGGCTCATCATCTGGTTCTTCTTGAGCAAGTACAGTCCAATCCGTGAAGTTGACTGATCTGCAGACACCGTTTTGAGCTAACTTGTCTCCAAAATGCAATTAGTGAGTCCTTAAGCTTATTACACTGAAACAAACACCAAACTTATTAAAAACACAAGTTTAACTCAAAAACATAACCAAATCATAAGTTAGAAGGGTACAAAATGATATGTAATTATGCACCGATCAGTAAATATTGTTGGAACTTGGAGCATCATCTAAGCATCGTGATATTCTTCGGTATAAGCAAGTTCTCAAAGTAGTTGAAGCACTCACCAATAGGGAGCTTTCTATTAGGAAAGGTTTAAATTAAACAACAAAGATTAAGTGTTCATGAGATACACGTTGGGGCTCATATTATGGTACGTTGATAAACTTTATTACCATGTTCTCATCTACAATTGATGTGCTTGATGAAATTGCAAATGATAGATTAACTGTTGATAAAAAAAACATGAGGCATTTATACTACTAGGATTAGTGCAATCATTTGATTTTGTATTCAGATTGCATTTGATGAGGAATATACTTGGACTCACAAATGCATTGTCACAAGCCTTGTAGAGGTATGATCAAGATATTGTGAATGCCATGGATTTAGTTGAATTATGTAAGCAACAATTCATGAAGATAAGGGAGAATGGATGGGATTCTTTGTTGGAGGAAGTTTCTGTTTTTTGCAGGAATTAAAATATTAATGTTCCTAGCATGGATGATATCTTTCTAGCTGAAGGGAGGTCACGACACAACGGTCCAAAAATCACAAATATACATTATTATCGTGTTGATTTTTTCTATGAAGTGATAGCTTTGCAACTCGAAGAGCTGAATAGTCGTTTCAATGAGGGCAACACTAAGTTGTTACTTTGCTTGGCATGCTTGAGTCCAAATGATTCATTTTCTTCTTTTGACAAGCAAAAGCTCATTCGGCTTGCTCAACTTTACCCGAATGATTTTCCTATACAAGAGCTTAAGGTACTTAAAGATCAACTTCAAACTTATATTGATGATATGCATTCCAACACCAACTTTTCAGAATTACAAGGTATTGCTACTCTTGCAAAAAAACTAGTCGAGAGAAAAAAAGACAAGGCATATCCACTAGTTTATCTTCTCATAAAATTGGCGTTAACACTTCAAGTTGCAACAGCTTCAGTAGAAAGGGCATTCTCTGCTATGAACATCGTAATCGAATGGGAGACCAATGGATGAATGATTGCTTGGTAGTATATCTTGAAAAAAACATATTTAATAGTATTGATAATGAGCTTATTATGCAACATTTTCAGAATATGAAAAGTCGTCAAGGACAATTGTAAATTTACTAATTAGACAAAGCTATTAATATTCTAAGTTTGAAATTTTTTTTGTTTGGCTATATATCAGTTGAATTTTTTTTTAAGCCCCCAGATGAACAAAAGTTTGGGTCCTCCACTGCTTTCACACGTGGGTAACCCGCTCTGATACCATGTAAATGAAATAAACCTGAGTATATTTTTCATTATCATATTATCATGGGTACAAATTATATACAACATGATAGAATTACATCCAATTACAAGTAATTAGGGATTACAATAAATTATAGATATTTATCTTAATCAAGGCAATGAAGACGGAGATTGGCTGGACCAATTTAGGGAGAGTTGATCTGCAACCTGGCTCTGATACCATGTTGAATTTTTCAGGTCAACGGGCCGAGGGCCCACTCCAACAACACTGATACTGTCCCCACTTTACCACCTGCACAATCCTCAGGTGTGGGGTTTTATCACAAAAGGCCTCGGTATTAGTTGGAGTGGGGTAATTCTATTTAAAGTACTCTTTCTCCTTCCCTCTCTCCGATGTGGGACACAATTGGTTTCAACACTCCCCCGCACGTGAGACCCCATTTTGTGGGTCACATGTGGAGATCCACATCGGCAACCACGTGGAGCCATGTAGGGACTCACCCATCGCGCGGGGCCAAACGGGGACCCACCCATCACGTGGCACCTTTGGCTTACGTGGAGCCAAACGGGGACTCACCTATCGCGCGGGGCCAAACGGGGACCCACCCATCACGTGGCAAGTACGGGCCCGCAACCTGGCTCTGATACCATGTCAAATTTTCCAGGTTAACGAGCCGAGGGCCCACTCCAACAACACCGATACTGTCCCCACTTTACCACCTGCACAATCCTCAGGTGTGGGGTTTTATCACAAAAGGCCTCGGTGGTAGTTAGAGTGGGGTAATTCTATTTAAAGTACTATTTCTCCTTCCCTCTCTCCGATGTGGGACACAATTGGTTTCAACAGATCGGACTGAATTGATTCACTAACAACACACAAGGCAAAAACCCATCAATCAAAACCAAAGAGTTAATGCCATATGCAAAAACTCTAACAAGTTACAATGTATCCATTATTTACTATGTCATACATACAAAAACTACGAGATTAGGAGTGAAGTCTCCCTACCTAGAGAGTCTAAAGCTACAGCCTCATCCCGCACATGTCATTGCTCATCGCTCATTGTACATTGTCTTTGGGATTAGCCTACAAAGCTTTGTTCTTGGCCTTAAAGCTTGTAATGCGTCTTACTAAGTTTCATCTTTCCTCACCCAAGCCATGTGAACTATGTACCTCTCATGGCCACCACAATCCACCCTCCTTGGAGACTCAATGTCCAAGTCGATACATTTCCAATTGGTTACTAAGAAAGGTGAAATCTACACATGTAAGGCCTTTAACCTTTCATCACCCAAGACATGTGGGACAATGTGCCACTTATGGTTATCAAAATTCACCCGCTCGAGGCCCGATGTCTTCGTGCTCATGAATTTGTTCTTGGGCCATTGTGTCACGCCCCAGGTTCGAGGGTCGGAAGAAATCTTGTGCCCGATATGTGAGTAATAAAGAAAAATAAAAAGGGCAAAAAACAAGGGTTTAAAATAAAATTCTCTTATAAAAATAGCTCCAAAATCTTACAAGTGTACAAGAAAATAAATAAAATTCCATCACTCTCATCTAATTCAACCTCGACTCACCTACCATCCTCCTTTTAGGCTTTAAACCTGCAAAGTCTATAAAGGGGTGAGTGAAACCACAACTCAGTGGTAAGTCTTTTGTAACGCTCTGCACTTGAGGTTTTTAACCAGTCCTTTGTAATGCTCTACACTTGTGGTATTCAGCAAGTCTTTTGTATTTGTGCTATGGTTAAGCACCAATGATATGGTATGCACTTTTGTACTTCAAAGTGTTAAATGCAAACTTAGTACTTCTTTTCAAATAACCAGAAGGTTTGGTTTCTTTAAGACCTGTTTATGATTCCACCAATATGGTGAAGTTTTGCATTGAAAGTGTGATATCCAAATGGTCAGATATATTCATTCCCAACTGCTATGAGTACATCAAATTGTTTCAAATTGCACCACTTCATTCAAAGCTAGCCAATTTTTTTTTACAAGAAATGGCGACAAATAATAGATACAAAAACCCAATAACACCACTAACACATATTACCCAAAACCCAAAACCACAAAATACATGCCCTCAAACCCTTTCATCAAGCTGCATAAAAAATAAATAAATAAAACCTCTTTCATGACATTAATTCCAATTTCAGTTGTTTCCCATCCCTGCAATTTGGTTTCGATAACACATAAAGGCCCAAAATTATCATCACAATCAAGCAGCTGCCAAATGAGAACTTAATCTTCTTTACTTTAGCTCTCTACAACTGAAGTTCCTCCTCCATGGTTCTAATACGTCTTAACAGCCCATGAATGATCTGCTTGGAATGATTGCACATTTCTGGGTCCGCCCTCTCCCACAAATCCACCGTCGACCTCTTTGCATCAGTCATGGAATCGGATAAAAGAAAAGAAAAAATTCAAATAACCAAAAGCATCATAAAACTCACCCCTTGTGTGCCACAAACATAGAACATTCTTCCAGGGTTTAAATCTGTCCACGATGTCCTTATTAACGCCTCTTTTCGACATTTATAGTATCTCCCCAACATAGCTCCTCCACGTTCACTTGAGACTCGCACCTTATCTCAGCACCACGACTGGTCTGGTTACAAAATTGGGGCTTCAGGACTAAATTGGCTGATTTTTTAATCCAAAGAGTTAATTTCTACAAGTATCATAATTTAGGGGGTAAAACGAGTGAAAATCATATTTTCCATTTGTATCCGTATATAAGTATATATCCCTCTTAAAGAGAAGAATATACATATCAATGTATCCCTAATTACTTTTGAGTATAGATTTTGTATAAAACGTCAACACCCCTCTTTAATTTTATTGATTGTTTCCACTTTGATTACATGTGACAACTTGATAATAAATATCTAGTGGACTAGCGCTAGATTCGTAATCAAAGGTGCATAAGAGGACATCTCTATTGCTATAGGGAGATTCTATTTTGAATATATGTGTTCCCACAATCCTTGCATTAACAACTCAAAGTAACGACATTGAGAATACAAGCAGCCATGTAAACCAAAGTGATTAAGTACGAGAAGGTGAGCTCGCATCATTCTCTAATCCTCCTTATGAAAGACAACCAAAGTGATTGACCATAAATTAAATTATTTACAGCCATAAAGGGTTACAAGAAATAAGAAGATTTAGAAAACGACCAAATCATCCAGTTCCTATTCCTCTTGAAAATTGGTTTAGTGTAGAGAATTGACAGGATCAAGAGCGAGAAACAACGAATGTCATTACCAAAATTGTCTATAATACAAAACGGATATAATCATTTCTCCTCCATATACACAGCTCTCAACACTCAAGTCACTAGTGTCCGACAACACGTAGCAACTATCCTTCACTCTTACAAAACAAAATGGAAAAAAAAAAAAAATATATATATATATATATATATGTACGCGTTGTGATTTAGATTATCAAATAGCCAAACAAAGATCAGTGTAGGAATTTCCTACCTCAAGGAACAAGACCAAACTGAGAAGAATGATATACATCGGTTGGGCATATCATCCACTGTGATTCTTCAAGAAGTTACCCTCCTCAACCATCGTAATCAATGAAGCTGCTTCAAGCATGATATGAATCCCCATTTCTCGCTTACTGCAATGATCATATCACAGAGCTTTAGACCGAGAAGGCATAAAAGGCCATTTCATTACCAACATCTGAGTAATACTTGTTGTAGTTGAGGTATTCCCAAAAATGAGAAAGTCCAAATTTCCCATGTTTAGGTGACTTGAGGTAACAGAGGTGCAGTTCTTTCATATTCTTGTCAAACGTTTGTTTTATTACGACCACCTGCAAAACAGATGCACATGCATGTTATCGACAGGTTGGTTCTTTATTTTAATATGTTATTTAAGAGCAAGAGTACAATTGTTCATTTTAATGCTCTACAATACAATACTAATTTCAGAATCAAACAACACACATCCACCATAATGTCATTTCGGAATCTGGATTCACACCAGCAAGCATGCTTACTTAGGCACCTCAAGTAACAGGGAGCTGCTTAGGCTGCCATGACATATGAATGCATGTAGATGAAAATACACACAACACAATACCCTTCCCTTGATGACTTGGGTGTTCTTGCAAACATATATTACGCTTTGCATTGTAGGCACACAAAGATACAAAACTTCCGAACA
This sequence comes from Prunus avium, assembly GCF_002207925.1. The sequence goes on along the minus strand of NW_018922221.1, from coordinate 157,051 downwards.
AATTAAGGTTTCCATGTCAAAAGAAAAACGCTGCAATATTATATACCATATTGGGGACCATGTAGATATCGGTTTCTGCAAACCAATGAGAACACCACCCACAAGGAAATGACTTTTTTGTGGTCAGATTTTTATTTTTTAAATACACAAAATAAGAATGGAAATTGCATATGGGATTGCCATTCAGCAATGCATTTAATCACTACAATCCCTATAGTATTGCTTCTGAGCCACTCCATAGACAATATGACGTGAATTAAGCAATGCCCCTTACGACAACCCCTTTTACCAATAGTACTGCAACCACAACCCCTCTATCAATGCCACAGCCAGAACACTTTTTACAACTTCTGCCCCATAGATCAAGTTTAGCAGTTCTCTCAATCACTTCTTATTGTGACACAAGCCCACAAATCAAACATATCATTAGGGCTCTAGTTAGCTTCTAATTCTGGACTTGGTTAGTTTTTTACCAGCATAGATGCATACTTCACATTTTGACCTTGATTTGGATCTGTAGCTGTTTGGGTTTTCGGAAAAGAAATAGGTGGCGATGGCTGTGATGCAGTTGGATCACAGCCCATAATGGTAGTGCTTTCTGGTGACAGCAGGCCAGCAGCCAGTCACATTCCTTAATCAGCACATAAAACCAAAGTAGGAAAACGGGATTCACTTATGAGATACAAGGAATAAGAATCCCACACAAACACAGGGTCACATCATAGTAAGTATGAAAAATATGTCTGCTTTTGATTTAGATTTCTTATTTTCAGGAAAAAAGAAGGTATATTTGGATTTCTAACTGCACAAGAAACAAAGGTATCTCAATATCCAACCTAGCAACACTCTTGCATTTTCACCTCACTGTCATTGTTGTTGCTGCCATCTTTACTATAAATGGCATTCCTAGTTAAACTTAAATTTCCTGAACACGGTTCTTTACAACGTTAAAGATGTGAGCATCACCTGAGATATATTGATTCCAGAAAGTCTTGCCATTAAATTCCCTTGACCTGTTCCCGCATCCCACATTTCCCCGGTAAGACACGACCTGAAGTCAAGAGCACACTGCAGAATGCTCTCAATGATCCGAGCTATAGGTCGTGTTTCATCAGAGAGGAAACATCTGCAAAGATTAGATTCATGGTTAACAGAAAATCCAAGGTAACAATATAATGTCAAACCACAATCTGGGAAAGAACAAGTACAAACAAGATATTACAACTCAAAAGGATGTAAAATAGAACGTGCTCACTCACAGCACACACTTGGTGTAAATCTTTCACTCATTTATTTACTATAAGTGAAAAAGAATTCTTTATTAATAGAGTTAGAAAACATTGAAATTAAGAAACAGGTGACACGCATATAGCAATGGTGAGAAAGTTTATAGAATGACCCACTGAACTTACATGTCAAGCGAATCTATTAAATATGCCAGATGTACAGACTGAAGATCCATCATATCTTTGACCTATAGTAACCAAATGCCAATTTAAGATCAAGAAAAAAATAATAATTAATTATAAACATGTAATCATATATCTCATCAAAGTTCTAGAACAAAAGGCATACCAGAAGTATTTAGAGTATATGGCGTAAAGAGACATGATATGATTCATAAAAGTCTATCTGCCATTTCATCTGTGAGACACCACTTTAATTAAATAACTTTCCAGATTTACTCAACAATATTAATACAATCTTAAGATAGAGCAATCTAATCAATCTTTTATGTAAATTGGAATCGAGATTTTCTTTTCTCTTCTTTTCAAATAAGTTTTTATTTTTATCAGAATATTGCATCACAAACAGATACCACCTTCATATCAAAAGATCTCCAGCATGTCACATCTAAAATTGGTCTGTGCTAGCAATAATCCATATACCCGCAGATTTTTAGAATATATAACCTCCCTTCTAGTTTGACCTAGCAGCAAACAAACAAATTTCAAAGGCCTTGGCGATGATAAAATAAACGGTTTTGAATTTTGTTTACAGGTGGGGAAAACAAATGTAGGAGACATTGTTATTCATTGCGCAGGGCAGGCTTTGGATGATTTTCATCAAACTACCTGCAGCATTGGAATCAATCTTTTGATTATTCAAAATTGGCTTCAAAAATTTCAATGTTCCTGTCATGTGGCAAAAATTTCAAATAGCATTTATTTTAAACAGATCTCTCATCGCCATCAAATGCAAGGTACTTCAGCCATTACACGAGCATTCTATGGAACATAAACATGCCAAAAAACATGGAATTTCAACTACAAAGTTGATGTACAATGAATTATGTAATCATTTCATCTCAACTTTCAGGCTTAATTGTATGAAGACTTTATGGATCAAAATAGCAGGCTTCAAACCTTATGCTTAAGTGAGTATAGAAACCTGCACCATGATACATGTGATAGCTGTGACTCCACATATTGCTGTAATGTAGATACAAAATGATTGACCTGGAGCCTATGCATAGATCAGAGAGTCAAATAATAAACATAATTTTCAATTAGAAATCGTAATTCTAGTATTTGATCAAAATTTAAATTCCTGTGAGGAAGTTAGATTGTCAGAGCAGATAGTCACCAAATGTCTCTCCCTTTACTTTTCATTCTAGGTTAAAGTTAAACCTGGCAGAAGTAAGACTACCTGATATACAGACAAAAAGACTATTCTTAGATCAAATAAACAGTATCCCTATTGTTCCCGGAGCTCCACCCCAACATCTCACGAAAAGAAAATCATTAGATCAAACTTCTCTAATCTTGCCAAAGAGAACAGAAATCCGCTGAAATACATCTCAAGACATATGGGGAAGAGGACATTTCAAATGAATCTGTTCTCATTTTCCATAACAATTAGAAAATTTGTATCCCGCACATCTCACAAAACACATCTTTAATTAGTCAGAAATGAACCCTGCAACTGTCTTGCGGTTCTTCCCTATTTCTTTCTCCCTTTTTCCACTGTTATTTCCCCCTTTTTTGCCACATATTGGGGGCCCAATAGGCCTGTAAGAGTTAGTCCTCTCCTATCCTACAAATCCCACAGCCTTGGTGAATGCAACATTCCATCCCAGGCCCCTTCTAAGATGACAAGAGACCTAACTAAATGAACTGGCAGGAATTATATACTTCTTTCCACAACTAAAACAGCCATTCATTTTTGTTTTCTGGGTAAATGATTGATTTTAATAGAAGAGTCAAAGGGGTAAATATTAGCAACTCCTATTCTGATGTCAACTTACGCATTTGTGAACCAAAAAGAAATTCATTAGAAACGTTATAAACTTTAGGTCATTTTATATTCATAATATCTTTTTTCTCTAAACTTTACCATTACTCAATAAAAAACAAAGTAGATGCAGGAAAAAAATGAAGGCAAAACATCTGAAAGGATGAGGTGGGATGAAAAGTTCAAACTTATCATGCCAAAGAAATAAAAGTACAACAAGAAAGCAAAAGTCAGCAGAAAACAAGGGTTGGAAAACATAAATCTCTGAATCCAGAAGTGGGAAACTAATTAACAGATATAATTAGGATTACAGTAAATAATCCCAAAGGCAGATACACTGAGAGCGATAGCTCCTAATTCACCAAAATTAAATTTAAAAAGGGCCAATTGCTCAATGTACCTCATCTTCACTAATGCATTGAAATGACGCACTTCCCTTTCATTTTGTTCAGAGTCGTTATTCTGACTAATTGAGTGCACCAAATCCTGCACATATAAAGTAAATTTTAGTATCCTTTGTGAAACAAAAACAAAAGGATCACGTGAATTACCATGCACTTCCATGAGCCAAATGCAAATCCAAGTAAGTTTATGCATAACCCAAACCCTTTTTTTTTCAGATTTAAACTTCAAAGAACTTCACCCACATCATCGAACACTAATATATATTGTCAATCTCAAAAAATTAAAAAAAAATCCTGAAAACTAGATGATAAAGCTTTTCCCCGAAAGAAATGGAACAGTATGGTAACAATTTAACAAATTTTCTTGTTGACATTTCAAAGTCAACAGAGAGTTCAAGAAGAAGAAAAAACAGAAAATTACTTATGTTAAGGGCATTAAAACAAGCATTTCTGCAGTCTGAAACTGGGAAAAAGAAAAGGGATAGTTAAAGGAAAATCACGTAGCAAAACATCATTATTTTCAACTATATTAGAGAAGACTTATGTCTCGGCAATCCTTAATTTAGTTCTGAAATGAGAAGTTAAATCAACTTCAAAGAATGCCCTATTGCAAACCAACAGTAGTTAGTTCTCTTGCCAGTGAAATATTTTTACTGTTGTACTGCTTAAGATTCAGAGGAATTATCAGCTGGTAAAAGTGCAACAACCACATTTGAAAAAGAAACGTCAAATCACAAAGCACAGAAGAGTACAAAAAAATGAATGCTATATGACCCAGCCTCTATCGCTAAATGATATCTCAACCCCTTCTAGAAGTTGAAGCTTCAGAGCTCTAGCTGGGCAAGAGAAGTTTTAGGATGGGGGGAGATTAATAAACGCCAAGACTAAGGGGCCGTTTGGTAACGTTTTCTAGGCCCCGTTTTCATTTTCTACCAAAAATGCATTCAGTATGTCGTTTTCATTTTCACTGGAATTGTTTTCTGAAAAAACAAATTCAAACTCATGTACAAAAACTGAAAACACCAAATTATCGTTTTCATTTTCTACCCAATGTATTGGTCTGATTGCTTTCCTTTTTTTTTTATTTTTTATTTTCAATTTTTTTTGGTTGGTCTGATTTTTCTTTTCTTTTTTTCTTTTTTTCAATTTTTTTCAATTTTTGGTTTTTTCGTTCCACTTCATTATTTTATTTTGCTACACCAGTGTATATTAATATTATGATAAAACCATCATATATTATTCAATTTCATATTTATTTTTAAATATTTATTTTAAACTAAAGATAATATTATTTTATTATCTAGGTTTTTCTAAAATAAGATTTTTTTATTATTTTTCTCGAAGTAAACATTTTTCATTGTTTGTAATAATTTAAGCCTTTAAAATATCAGAACTTTTCAAAATATACTTTGTAGGACAGAAATTAGCAAAAAATATACTTGAAAATTAACTCACAAATTATTATTCTCAAATTGTCCTACCAGACACATTTTCACTATTTTTATTTTCTGAATCTATTTTCCAATTAATCTACCAGATGCATTTTCGAATCCTGAAAATGCAAATTCGTTTTCTCGTTTTCTCGTTTTCATTCTCATAAAACATTCTCCAAAAACGTTACCGAACAGGCCCTAAGCTTTTAATCAGTCAAAGAATCCATACCTTTAATTGGCGCCATACATCAGTCAATGAGAAAATAGCAAGCTTCACTTGTATCAGAAAGCTGAATATCTCGGCATACATTTTCAACGCACTAGGACTCAAAATAATACTGATTGGCCAGTCTACTCTATAACCCAAACCAAGAAAATTGAAGGAATGGACTCCTGCATCATTGACAGGTAAAATATTAGAGGGTGGAGAGAGAGAGAGAGAGAGAGAGAGATAGAAGAAATGCCAAATGAATTTAAAAATGTTTTTCAAAATTCCAAGCATAACCAAATCTGAAATGAACAAAAACAGGGGATGCACTAAATGCTTTTTTTCAACATTATAAACATATTTGAACAACAATCAATTGATGTGCCAATATATGATGAAACATTGTGAACAGTATAACAATGTACCAATAACAGATGCTGAAAGAGGCATTGCATCATGTCCTTTCATGTACACAAATAACCTGTCCTTATGAGGGTCACGTTCACATGATGACCTCTGAACTGATGACTCAAGGAAACCTTGAATTTCTGAAAGTCTATGATCTGCCTCTGTAACACACCATTTCTATAATTTCCAGAAGAACAAGAAAAAGAATAGAGTCAGATGGTACTATGACGAATCAGATCCTAGTATTGAGTAATGACATGAAGTGATTATTACATGATGCCAAAGGGACATAATAAACAAATCTGCCCAGTCCGCTAGTTCCATAAAGTGGTATCGCCGCAGAGCCAGTAAATGTTCTTGCAAATCAAATCCTTCTTCAAGCAACTTAATAGTTAACTTGCTGACATACTTATATCTAGCATTTTTAAGGATAACATCTCTCTTCCAATGGCAATGACATGAAACAGACACACAACCTTAAAATTGTTAACAAGCAATCAAGCACCAAAACAAAGCACACAAACTGATAGTCATAAAATATTCTATTAAGGTTGTGCCCAACCAAGCATAGACAAGCAAGAAAAAATAACCATAAACAGAACCAGATGAATCTTCCTTCTACTTAATGCACAGAAATAAGGATACTGAAGCATGATTTCCTGCAGAAGGCATTTGTCGATAATAAAATCAAGTGGTATCTCAAAAATTTCTGACAAGCTTTGTCTATGATCTTCAACTCTATTAACGACAGTGTCACTGAATCTACCAAGCAAACTCTCCCAACAACTACCACCGGAAACATTTGTTAAATTAGCATTTTCTTGGTCGTGGTCCTTTGAGTCTGAAAATGGAAGAGAATCAGATACTTTGGTTTTATCAATCGAGACACTATCCCCACCAAAATCTTGTTTCCCAAAGCGATCACTCCTAACACTGGTAACAGAGGCATTGGAGTCCATGAGCCCTGCAGGTAGCTTTTCCAGACACACCTTAAAAGGGTCTTTTATCAAAGAAAATTCAAAGCAAGGCAAAGAATGTCCAAATTCCCTTCCGTATCTCTCTTTGGGCTTCGTTATCAGGTGAAGTAAGTTATTCTTTGTCAACATTGGATTCATGCTGAGAAAATTGTTATGGGAGTTAACTTTCCACTGTTGTAATGTAAATATATCTGAAGAAGTATATGTCACATTTTGAGGTTGATCCTTGCCATAGGCTTCTTCAATTAAAGCACTAGTAGTCCCAACTCTTTTTCTGAAATATGATGTGCCCTCCTTTAAGGCCTCTAGTATTCTTTCATTCACCTTTGAGGGAGAGTCCATTGGATGTGACCTTCGACCATCTTTGTACTCTTCATCAATGGCAGAATAACTCTCAAAAAGACCACCTTCTGGCCAGTCCTTATCGGATAGACAATCTGCAAACTGAACATCAGACAAAGCTGACAAGTTCGATTCTTTTGGTTTTATGGGCACAGATATTTGACTTGTAAACACACCTTTATGATGAGAATGTGCTAGGGCATCTCTTCTTTCACAAAGTCTACTCTGGTCACTTACTATATGGCATGACTCTTCACGTACATGAGGCTTTTGCAAATTATCAACGGGCATACTCATTGAAAAGCTTAAGGCAGATAAATATTTTTGTTCCAGCCCAACAACATGATTGGGAAGCTCAACCATCTGCTCAGACACATTTTGCTCTGCAGAAGTACTGTCAAATGAACTTTCAGATGACTCGTACGAATCCCTGAGGTCAGATAGACCATCCCTTGCACTTAACTCACCAGAATCCAAATAATGAACCCTGAGAATTAGAGAAATCCAATCATCCATGAAGCTGCAACAACATTTGGAAGGAAAGAACAAGAAACAGGATAAAGGAACATATGTATTCACCAACACATTTGTGATGGGGGCGGGGTGGGGGGTTGTTGGGGTGGGGGAGAGTGAGAGAGATTACCCATTTGACTCCCTTTTATCATTTGTTGGAGAAGGAATAAAATTGTCATCCAAAGCAAATAAACCTGGGTTGGTTGAACTCCTACCACCATTATCCAAGAGAACAGGCAGTGTACCTGGTCGAACTACCTGCATAAATAAAAACAATCAAATTATTAGAAAACCAGATAACAACAGAAACTAGCATTGCAGCAAAACTGTATGAAAGCAGGTAGACATGAAAGATATGTTTCCTCTCATTCACAACCCTGAATCCTCCTTGTAAAGAGCAGAGTTGTAGATGAACGAAAGAGAGGCACCTATAAGCCAGGACATAGTTTAAACTGAAAAATCTATAACACTGAATTTCCCCACCCTTTTTTTTGTACCAACAGAAGTTCCACATGGCCTACCTGAAGGCAACAATGGCATGTCAAAAGTGGCAAGTCATAAAAACAAAATGAGTAATGTCTATTTCTATCAGCACTAACCTTGTCACTTATGGAGCATCTAACTATACAAAAGTATAAAACTTAATCAATTTATTAGTAGCTTGTTCTGTTTTGCATCTTGGGTATAAAAAAGGGAGGGGAGGCTATATATGCACTGCATAATACTAATTTGCTCATCATAAGCAGAGTTTCAACCTCACAGCATTATAGGTTACTGCAAACCAGCAGCATACCTTTAAAAAATTATAATAATAAATCAGAGCAACAGTTCTGAAAAGAAATAGTTCAACCTAGGACTGTAGTGGCATGAGCTATTAAGAGAGAGGAATTTGAATGTAAGAAACCATCAAGGCTAATTGTAAATAAGTTACAGACAGACTATAATTATGCCTAGGAATGCAAAGACATCATATCTCTACATTGACCGGAAACTGAAGAAAATGCTATTTGCGTTGCATGCTGCAACTAAGAAACAAAGACAAAAATATATAAAACTAATTAGAGTTATAATTGCATTATTTTTTTGCATAATAACATAGTTTCTATATAAAGAAAATAAATTATCAGAGTGTATGACCTGTTGATATCTGAACTCTAATTTTGCAGAAAGATTCTCGAGTTTTTCCTGCATTCTTCTGTAATATCTGTCCCTTGAAAGTAACATGGCCTCTACATTTCCTTTTATAAATGTCAATGGAGACGAATAATATGGACAATTGCCCGAAAATCCAGTCCAGCAGGGAAGAAAACCCTTGTAAGTATGGTCGTTGGTGGCAACAAAAGTACACAATTCAAGCAATTTCACTAGAACTTGCAGCTGCTGACCAGCTCTGACAAGTGGAATCAAGACATCCTTCAAAAAACAAGGAACAGAAACTCCATCTTGTTCCTGAGGCACAAATGGTAACCATGAGAACTAATACGAAGAAGAGAATCATGAATTCAAGGAAAACAGAATTTAATTCCAATTTTCCAATATTAAAAGTAATAGCATTACCGTAATAGTTGCCAATGGGAAGTCAACAGAGATGTCAGCTTTACCATGTTGATTTGGAGATAGACTGTCAGCATATTCTACAACAAACTCCTTGTAAGGGTCACTAATCTCGGCTTTGAATATCCATGATCTAATAAAGCCACAATATGGTTCACATGTACGAAGAAAAAGAAATTTGAGTAAAGGACGATGAGCAGGATCAGCAACCTAAACAAAGAATAAATAAATATGTCAATGAGCGTCCATTAGCAGAATTTAACCTTTTAAAACATTTATGTTACTAGACTTTTTTATGTAACTACAGTGTCCATTACCATTAAGACAATTACAGCCATGTGAGGGGATGCCATAACAACAAACTTGAAAAAGAAAAAAAAAAAGCATTCCATACTAAAATTACGAAGTTTCATGTTGGGAAAAGCAAAGTAATCAAACCTGTAATTGAGTATACAGATATGAGAGTAAATCCCCTCCTCTGTAGAAATTACAAAATTCCAAATTTGCTTTTGTAATCAATTCTTCAAGAGAAGATACTGAGAAACAACTAGAGAATTGATATAAGTTGCATAAGTTCGTAAGGGCTTCAATCTGAGTCCTCAATTCCTTTGTGTGCAAATAGAACTCCAACAAAGTAAGTTCAGAATACACTACACTGTTCAGACATCCCACCACAGAAGACGAACACGAAGAGCGCCTCAAACCCACTGATGCATACAAGGTATCCAGTGCACACATGTAACCTTCCACAAACTTTCCCACCGAAACAGCGAAAGCATGATTAACAAGACTATATGGAGGGCACTGTTTCACTTGAGCTTCACCATCAACATGATCTTCACTTTCCACATTCAAATTTGAAAAGTAGTCCACAAATTTCCGGAGAAGAAAGACAAGCAAACCTGAGCAGCCAATGGGCTGGAGAATGTTTCCCAGAGCATGAGTGCTTGAAGACCTATTCCACAGACTTGGAATCTGATGGAAGGTCCTATCAGCCGGATCAGAGCAAAATGCAGCAGAAAGCTTCTGGATGCTAACAAGCGCCGATTCAACTCCTTGCAGTGCATTCATCGCCAACCGCACCAAACTTGCCTCCTGTGCCCAAATGTTCACATTCTTCTTAAATTAAACACAAAAACATTTTCCTTCAAAATTCAATTTTCCATAAAAACAAACAGAGTGACTTTTGAAAATGGAAGGAATTTATGAATGAAACCCTAAATTGAGAGAAAGCGGGACTTACGGAGACGGTGGAGGCATGGTAGAGGGAGTGAGAGGAAGAGGACTTGGGGTTTCGAAGATGGAAATTTCCGCTTTCGGATGGGATCGACTCCCAGGTAGTTGGAGGAAGCCATGGATCTTCCAGGTTTAGATTCTCAAACAATGAGGATGCGAAATTGGTGTCCATCGCCATAATCTCATTCGTCTTCTTCCTTAATGTATGTGTGTGAGTGAACTGGAGAGTAGTAGTGGAAATCTCTCCAGAGACTCAGTTACCCCGCCTAAGCTATATATAGGCAAGAGGAGTTTTAAATTTAAAATAAATTAGTTTTCTTCTTTCCTTTATTTCGTTAGAACTAGTTTCTTTTTCTTTTTTCTTGTTCTTTTTTGCACGTGGAAAATTCTAGGGAGACAACCTGATTATGTAACACATTTCTAGTATAATTGGGCCTATATTTATTAGAGATGTGCTACACAAAGGATGTGGAGTGGCCTAGTGGTTTCCTCTTCCCCTTATCATCAATTGGCTCGGGTTCAAAACTTTGTCATTCCCTTTAAAATACAATATTGTTGTAATTCAAAAAAGAGATGTGATACATAATGTGGTCTCACTAGCATTACTCTTTACACATATAATAAAATGTTGCAAATGTGGATCGCCCAATACTTTCTTTGTTTCCTTATTGTGTATGGTGTAGCATAGTTTAAATATCAAGTTCATTTAGTATAACTATTTATTTATTTCATTTTAACTTTCCACAATAGAAATTATCACTCATTTCGTCCAACATCCACGTAATTATGTGTGGATTCTCTAAATGAATGCATATCATATTTGAATTTGAGATATTTAGTTATATACCCCATTCTTAACACTAGTGTTATAAATAAACACTATACCATTTGATTTCTATAAACAAACCCAAAAAAAAACCCTACTATTGCCAACTGTCCTATTTTTAAGTTTACTTAATATACTAATTTTCGGTTTTACCCCTTTATTTTGAATGTTTTGGGTTTCTTTTTTGTGAGGTTTTGAGGTTTTGAGGTTAGACTTGTTTTAAGAAAACTGATGGCAGTTTTGAAAATTATAGGAGTTCAAAGCTTCTTAATTATATTGTAAATGGGTTTTGGGTGTATTTCTAAAGTCCATTTCATGTAGTTTTTTATTTTATAATTTAGACTCCTATATTGACTTTTAATTTTCAATCAAAGTTAGACTATTGTTAAGTCTCACCATACATAATTTCACAATTTTACAGTTAAACAATTTTGTTAAAACAAACCAAAAAAAAAAAAAAAAACAATTTTGTAAGTATTAACAGCAAATTTTTCTTTATATGAAATAACAAAACTCAAAAGCCGAATAATTTGTAACACAATTCCTAGAGGCTCATTGACCCCCGGAGAAGTAATCATTTGCATATAGGCCATATATATGCATGAAAATCAAAGAAGCAACAGTTCATAGAGGCCCAATCATCTAATAATTAACACTATCCAAAAGAGCAAATCATTTGCAAGGATTAATGATAACGTGCTATGTTCATAATATGCTTAGGTAACTAAAATATAGAAAATATATACGGCCTAAACATGTTCTTTTCTTTTGTGACTTTATTCTTTCTATCTTTATAAATGAGTTTTTATTTATTTATGGAAAACCTCCTCAATCATTTTGATACTCAACAAATTATCATTGAATAAGGTAGAGGTCACACTCACATTTGTAAAACTCTCTTAACCTCAATCACCTCAAATAACTCTGCATTCATTCATGTAAATGTGTAGTAGTTTTTGTGACATAGCACGGAAACACGATAAATAATTTTTTTTTGGTAAAACACAAGTATTAACTCTAAAATTGATAAACTACTGAAATACATGAGGAAAATTATAACAAAAAGTACGCGAGTTCTGTATCACATTTCATAATCCAATACTTGAAAAAATAGAAATTAGATTAACTTCTCCCATCCCAAATAATCTAACACACAATTGAACATGAAATTACATTTTTATTTCTTTAACCCTAGAGCGTGGTCAGAATTTTTACATCCAATGTGAACCCATCTTTGGGAAATCCCCATTCAATTTTTTCACCAACCATAAATATTCACAAGGAGGTAGGAAAGCCATAAATTCAAAATCCAAGTCTCTGTCCAAGGAAGATGCTCAAATTGTAGCAAGAAAGTATTTGCAAAGAGTATATGAAAGAGACAAGGAACCTTCACTTTGCCAATGCATGAAGCCACCAATTCATGATGCGTAACCAATCAAAGCATAATTGAACATCTCAAACAAAGAAAAGCAAGCAACCAGAAAAAAGAATAACTAAATCCAAAGAAAACACAAGGCCAGAAGGACCTCTCAGTTTCCAATCTCTTCATGCCAATATGTTTACTATAAATCCAACCAACCCTAGAGCTTCCATCATATCGCTCACAGGGTTTCGAACAGAGCTATAATCGTACACAGAAAAGAGAGAGACCACTGCAAATTTATAAGGCTAATTTAGATGGAGGGAAAGCCAGTTGCTGCCAATATTAATCATGTTTTCCAAGACATTGAGCCATTAGAAGAATGGGTACGAGAGCAAGCATCTGACGCTTTCCTCGTCCATCTGTCGGGTTTGTTGCTCATGAATTTCATTTTGTCTCTATATTATTATTGTTATTTTTTCTATATTATTATTGTTATTTTTTCAAAACCAAGATGTTGGGGAATGTAGAATCCTCCTTCGTTTTCTAACATCTTGGACGTCTCCACTTATAGCCAATTATTTAGTTTTGTATGGAGCTAGATTCGCACGTTAGCAGTTCGACAGAAAATGGGGGAAAAGAAATAGGGTCAAATCCATATATTTTGCTAGGGTTTTCAATTTGGTCCATGCATTTTTAAAACATGCAGTCATACTCTTGTAATTAATTTACATTAGGTTGCAATCAAGCCCAAAAATCTTGAATTTGATAGGTAGTGTTCTTTTTATTTATTTAAAGGTTTGGATTGGACCAAGAATTTGAGATTATTGTACTTCAAGGTGAATATTGTTGTATCTAAAAAATGTGAAATATGGGTTAGGTCAGTTGACTAAGGCAGTGTGTGAGCCCCTTTTGCATCCGAGTTTGATCCTGTGTAGAATATCGCTTTGTCAAAAAAAAAAAAAAACATATAACAAAGTGGTCACTTTTGCGATTCCACTCTTGATTGCAACCAAAATCTTAAACATTTTTTTATTATAAAAAAAATACAGAAAATCTTACCAAATTCTAGCCAAAGAATAACGTAACAAAAGATGACCTGTGTGTGAAGTTTTGTATTGATTTTCTTGTTCTCTATGTTTTGGAATTGATGGAAGAATATTGGATTGGCGTTGATTTATTGTGACAGGATATAAAAAGGAGAATCTGAAGATCCAAGTAACCTCAGCTCGATACGTAAGGGTGCTTGGTGAACGCCCACTTGGGGACAACAAATGGGAGCGCTTCCGCAAGGAATTCCCAATTCCCTCAAACTGTGATCCCAATGACATTTCTGCCAAATTTGAGAACGGCGTTCTTTCTGTCAAGCTCCCCAAAATGATAGCTCCAGCAGTTGATACAAAAGTACCAAAAACCTCCACCGCAGAAGCCCCAAAGCCACCCACCCAAGAAGCTCCAAAGCCACCCACCAAAGAAGCTCCTAAGCCACCCACCCAAGAAGCTCCAAAGCCACCCACCAAGGAAGCTCCTAAGCCACCCACCAAAGAAGCTCCTAAGCCGCCCGCCACGGAAGCTCCAAAGCTTCCTAAACCCATGAGCACGGGTGGGCCGCAGCCTCAAAAGACTGGTGCTAATAACCAAGAGCAGATCAAGAAAAGCAACGAAGCAACTTCACAGGGGCAACATAGTAATTACGCGCCTCCGCAGACAACTGAAAAGGAACCAAGTAGGGTGAGTAAGAGTAGCAACCAAGTGGAAGCTGAGGCTAGCAATGCTGCTCAGAAAACAATGGACAAGGACAAGAGTGGTGATGGGTTGGACAAGATTGCTGCTAAAAGCACTGAAAAACTTCACGAAGATCGCGGGAAAAGGGTTGAGGATTCGACAAAAGAGGAGCTTAGAAGAGCATTATTTGGGCATCCTGAGGACAATGCTGGTGTTGAGAAGTGCTCTTTTAGCTATAACTATAAGCAGGCGGTGGATGGGCTGGTTATGGAGATGAAGCAGCAGCCAAGGAAAATGGTGAACTGGGGTTTGGCATTTTTATTTGTTCTGGTACTTTGGTTGTATGTCAAGCATACAATCAATTCAATTCAGGAAATTAAACGCCAAGAACTGTAAATCTGTAATGACTGCTCATGCATGCATATGAAAAATGCATGAATTGAATAAAAGGACTTGACCATTGGGAGGTTGTCCCTAATTTATTTACTTACATTTTCATTGTAAAATTTGATTTACCAGTTAACAATTATTATTATGTTCTAAATGTCATTTCATGTTTGATAATTTTCCCAAAAGTAATTTTATACTAAATTGTTTCAGTCATAACTTTTAAGTTCATAAGACTAGTGCAAATGGGATCAGCATCCAGCATGAGAAGCAGATACATGCCATAAGTTTAGGTTAAACATAACTGAAAGTCTAGTTGGATATCATGGTAAAACTAGGTCTTATCAAAGACAATATTCTGGTAACACCAGCAACTCAACTTAATTGCTTTCTTCATTTGGGAACTCCAAGCTGAAAGCCACCCACTTGTCATCACTAACGGGCAGCACCGTTATGTGATTAGGGAATGCAATATCAGGAAATTCTGTGTAAACTCTAACCCTGTTGCACAGCAAGTAACTCCTCACCCCTGTACCTTTCCCTACATTTGTGACAGCAGGAAGATTGGGTTGTATAAATGCTGGAGAGGAAGGGCTTTCTTCAGTTGAAGGGAGCATCGATTCAGAGCTTGAAGAAGGATTTCCAGTTTCTTTCATGTTATCCATTTCCGGTACTGCATGAAATGAATCACTGACCTCAGCTTCGAGATTGGCGTTGGCTGATAAATCGTGTAATGTGCCTGTTTCATAAATGCAAGAACAAAGAATATAAAGGTTTTTTGGACAAAACAACAAGGTTTTTGACATTCCTCCTAGTTATCAGATGAAGATGTCACCTTTGATTTGTTTAGTACATTCCTCATACTTGATAGCTGGAGATGAAACCAATTGTTCTTCATGTATGAGATTCTTGAATGAATCGACAATCATTCTCAAGTCAGAGCTTTGAGTACTGGTCTTGAGAGCACCTTCTCTCAGATGGCAGGAAGTGATCTCAGTAGCCCGGCTCAATCCACCTAAAAAGAAATTAACCTTGTCAATGCGCATTCATTGGCTTTCTTCCATGGAAATGTGCACAAGCAGCACATAACTCAACGTAGGATGCAAATATTGGCATTGCAACAATGTGCAGCAGAGTAAAGATTACCAAACGTAACGCAAAAAATGGCTTGTCAATTAACTAAAGATTTCTCTGAGTAAGCAATGAACAGAAACCTATCCGCAATTATTCAGTTACCTAATGAAATGATTTATATGCCTACTGTCTATCATGGCCTAATAAAAATTTTGAAAGACAAAACTTCATATGTAGCAGAAGAACATACAAAATCTGTTCTAATTTATTGCTCATGCTCAGATTAAATGATATACAAAAGAAGCTTCCTTCCGCAAAAATCATAAACCATATCAGAAGAGGAAGAATACTAACTAACTTACGCTCTTTTAAAGCAATGCAGGCAACTTTTGCAGCATTCAGCTCTGCCTGTTTCTTGGATTTCCCTGCTTTCCCATAGAATTCCTCTCCTTCAACTTCCACAGTGGAGGAGAATGTTGGCAGGTGAGATGCACCGGATCTCGCAGTTTTATATGCTGGCATGTAAAATCCTTCTCTCTGAGCTAACTCCTGTAAGTGATTCTTGTAATGACCAGATTCAACCTGTACAAGGACATAAAGAAATTAACTCTGCACTCTATTAAATGAATTAAAAAAAAAAATTCATATCTAGGATGTTGCGCAAAAATGAACACACGCGTCACCATAAGATATTGTTCATTTTTGCAACCACAAAAAAGTGAGAGCAAAAGAACAAGAACTAGTTTAGGGAACTTGCACTGATTTGAGCACCGTCTTGTGACGATGACATTGAAACAGCGTTTGCAGCAGCATGCTCTGGCCCCTTCAAAGCGTTGAAGAACTCAGGGCTCTCAAAATTATGCTCATCAGCTCTAACAGTAGGCTCAACTACAAGAGGTGGTCATTGATGATAAAGAAAATCAGCTGTATATTGGAAAGGCGTATGAAATATTAAATCCATTTAAACTATAGATTAAGTTTGCCAAGTTGAAATGTGCTTCATTCCTATGAACTTCATATAACAATATCTGATTTAAATCTTTCCCTTTTGTGATAGTGAAGTTAGTGATATGACAACACTAGCCTCATGCAAGTTTAAGAGTTTCCAAATAGATGAAGAGCAATATTTTTCTCACTTAATAATCTGCAGGGAAAAAATATTCATTCTTTTAAGGTAATTAGTTTGTTCATCAGTAGAATGGATCACGATTCACATATAAGCATCATCCTATTTTAAAATATAATCGGTCAGGCGGAAAGTACAAGTTCCCTGAAGCATACAAGAAAAGTACTAGATTGGAAGAAAAGAAACTAAGAAAGAGATCAAATAGAAGCCAGATGAGAAATATAACAAAATATACCGGAAGAAAAAGAAGAAGGTGGAGAGGTGAAGTGGAGGAAAGCGAGCATGGCGGCTTGGTTCTGCGCTTGTTTGGAAGATTTGCAAGCAACTGGCGAGTCAAAGGAGATGCCATTTACAGATACAGAGGCCTTGAAGGCAGGGTTGTGATCCGGTCCATCTTTCATGGCCGTGTATCTTGGCAACCCCCACTTCTTCCCATGGCACAGCTCCTGCAGCTTACTCTTGTGCATTATATACATAAATTCTAACTAATTTCTTCCTCTTTCTCTAAAACAAAACTGATCCGAGACGATGAACTCTCAAGTGGAAGAGCTGAAGAATTAGCAGTGTTGGCTTGAGGAAGGAAACTCATCTTTGTGCTTTGGTTTTCTAAAGGCAACATGCAATGCTTCCCGCGTGAATTTTTGGAGGAAGATTTTCCAATTAGGTGCATTCATTTGGTGTGGAGGCAGCAAAACTAAGGCAAATGATCATTATCTCTGCATGTTAAAAGCATGAGGGGGGTAGTAACTAAAAAAAGCATGAGGGAATAATCTGCATTATCTAATGTGTATCTAATATGATACATTTGAAGGCTGAGATAATATGATTAATTCGATTGTATGTATCTAATATGGTAATATAATTTGTTGTTGATATAGTGAAGTTTATTGGCAAATACGAAAAATATTCACGCTAAAGTTATACCATATTTGGTGACTTGGATTGAATTGAATTGAATTATGAGGTAGAATTGAATTGGATTGGATTACATTAGATTGGAAATGATAACACTAATCCATTGATATGTTTAGTACTACACACGATTAAGGGGTCGGATTTAATGAAATGTGCAATTACATGTCTTAGTAGGATTAGACATAATCCAATCTATGTTATTTTTAGGCCCACCAAACATTTGATTAGGATTATGAATCATATCCAACTACATAATCCAACTCACAAAACGAGTAATATAACAATAACGTTACGAGTACCAACTTATTTATCAACATATTGATAACAACAAATAAAACCTGGTTACATATGGTGAAAACGTAGGCTAGTATTTTAGTAGAAATCAAATGGACTTTAACAGAGTTAACTTCCTACGAGGAAACGCGTGTCAAAATCACGAGGAGGAAAATGGTGGGTGCAGGCCTTTTGATAACCCCTCTCTTTCCGCTCTCATGCTATCATATTTTCTCCCAACAACCCCTGCTGCTATTCGGTTTGCTAAAAAACCGAACCCATCAATTACCGCTCGATTACGTCTCTTCAAAGTTCAAACCATTAGCTTCTGCAATTTGACAGCCTGAAGAAAGAGAAGATCACAAAAAGAGGTCAGAATTCTTTCTGGGTTGCCTTTCTCATATTAATTTCGTGAAACTTCGTCTTTCAGTTTTGTCTAGAATATGATAAATAAATTGAATTCTCAGCAATCTGAATCTCTGATAAACCTGCATATGCATATTGGGAATTTTTTTTTCTTGAATATTTCAGCCGTCTCATTTCCATGTTTTGTTCTTCACAGGTTGGTGTATTTTTGTTTCTAATTTTGTTACTTAATTTGTTCTCTCTCTGTTTTCTGAAGGAAAAATGGTCTCTGAGCTAATAAATGCCAATCCGGTCATCTACGAAAAGAAAGAGCGTCGGGTTCGTAGTGTCCCAACTGCTGCTGCAGATGAATATGCTGTTGAACCCATTGACCAACAAGAAATTTTTGATATCCTTTCTGTATGATTACATGTATGCTTGTAATCTTATATGTACATGAAGCATCTGTGCATATTCTGATGCTTTTATCAATGCATATTAAACTCTTGATGAACTTAATTACTATAGCTTAACCTTGTGAGTTTGGTTTCAAAGTAATTTTGTATTTTGTCTTGTATGCCGAGAAGAATTTGGTCTTTCTTAACAATTGTTACATCACATTAGAGATATAAAAGACCCGGAACACCCTTACTCGTTGGAGGAGCTCAAAGTAATTACAGAGGATGCAATTGAAGTAGACGATGGTCGTGGTTACATCAGGTAGACAAATCTTTATATGCTCATTTAAATAGTTTTTCCTAATTCAGTTTGGCTTTTAAACTCTGTTGATTGAATAAATGATAATTGTTTTCTTCAGGGTCACATTTACTCCTACCGTCGAACATTGTAGTATGGCAACGGTTATTGGTCTTTGCTTACGTGTTAAACTCTTAAGGAGCCTGCCTTCTCGTTACAAGGTATGACCTTTATTTTCTTCCGATTGTCTTTGTCTTACAACATTCTTTATGTACCATTTAAAATAGGTGAAAGTGGGAGTGAATATTGTGATTGCATAAAATATTTTGATTTGGAATTCAGACCGTATTGTGTCACTGTTCTTTAAGCTATTGAGTTGAAGGAAAAATTATCCATCGGTTTGGTGATTGATGAGATTTGGGGTAAAAACTAGAGAGGGTTTTCTTGGAGACATATTATTATGCATTATGTGATTAGTATGGTAAGAGTAAAATCCAGAACATTTTAAGATGTGGGGTTTAGTGCCCAAGTTGAAATGGGTTTTTTTTTCCAGCAGTTTCTTTTGCTTGATGTTTTCTGTGAATTCTTTTCCTTTCTGAGAATCAAATTAGAATATAACTTGTACACCTAGCATCTGTAGACTTATGTCAATATTAATAGGATTAGGATTCCTAAACTCATAAGGATTCTTTATTCACATATTTCATCTCTAGCATATGTTTCTCTTTACATTTATTTTGCAGTACAGCGGTGCTTTCATCAAACTGAATTGAAATATCAAAGAAAATGACATTTGGAGTAGTCATAATCTTAAAGGAAACACTAAAATGCATAGGCAGAATGACTTATTACTAGAATTTTTGTATGACTTTATAAGAAATCAACTGTTTGAACATACTTGCGAAGTGTCATGCACCATTTTTGAAGGTGTGTGAATTTAGTGAGGAAGCAGGGAACATTCCAAGATGTTCTGCTCCACAACAGTAAAAAATTTTGACGAACAAAGCCTGTGCTGTTATTTTGCTATTTTCTGTCTTGATGCTAGACTGGTTAACAAACCTCCTAGGTTACTACATATAGTGCAAATAAATAACAGTGGTAGAAAAAATATTGGAGATAGAGACTCTGGATATGGTTGATTGAACTCAAGGTCAGTATACAATGAAGCAAAGTATTTTTAATTAATCACTAGAAAATGATCCATTAATGGCATCTTGGAGATAGCTTTGGTAAAAAGCGTGGAGTGTTAGAAGTGATAATTGCTAGATGTAGCAGCTGTATCTTCTGATCGTCCACACTCCACATACAAGTTGGTGTGCTTTTTGTGATGCCATTCAGAGAGAATTCTTTTGCTAATCATTTTGTTCCAAATATTGGCATAGCGTATTGTCTAAAGTCTTCTCACTCTGTATTGTCTGCCACCTGTGATGCCTGACCATTTATTGATTTCATGTTACTTAGTTCTTGCCGTTTTCCACTACATTGCTTGATGTACTGCTAAAGTTCATACTATTTGTGCAATTAGGATTCTCCTAACTGGATTCAACATGTGAGTTTCCCCGACCCACCCCCACCCATCTCTAACCTGACTAGCATGAGACACATGGAATCCCATGTGAATCACCAAGGACCACCTTTGTAAAGGCTAAATATGATAGACGGCATAGCAAATGTCAGGTCCCAACCCCTTCCCTCCTTTTCTAGATATCTTTTTTGTTAGTTGTCTATGGTGCATCTAATTGATTGTTGAATTCTTTATTATTTTTTGGTGGCATTGCCTGATGTACTGGTTGAAGTCTCAGCTATTCAAAAGCAAATGCAGAAGTTCAGTTTCTGAAAGCATGATGCAAAAATAATTATTAATTTTGCGAACAACCAATTCAAACAAAATGGTCATGTAATTTTTTGTGTGTGTGTGTGTGGTTAGGTGGATATTAGGGTGGCACCAGGATCTCATGCAACTGAAGCTGCTGGTACTCTCTCTCTCTCTCTCTCTCTCTCTCTCTCTCTCACGACTCATGATTCGTTCATATGATTCTCAGCAATTCACAATATAGTTTATAGCCAGTCATTCCATCAAGCTTGCCTGCGAAGGTTCTGACATCTGTTAAAAAATCATTTCTCCGACCTATTCTAACTTATTGCTAATAGAGAAAGTGAAGTCAGTCCTACCTTTCATCTTGGTGATAGCTTCTAGTAAACAAACACTGGACGTTTTGAAGCATCTATTGGACTATAGGACCTTAACATGTTGTAGCAAATACGTGACCTGAGCTTAGTATAAATTTCATAAATTCTCATCTAACATTTGTGCTTTTATTTTTCTACTGTGCAGTTAATAAGCAATTGAATGATAAGGAACGGGTGGCAGCAGCACTGGAAAATACAAGCCTTTTGGATATGGTTGATGAATGCATTTCTCCTTCATATGAGTGAATATGCGGACTAATTCTAATTGACTGAACCAGTCATCAGTATAATACTTTTCTTCCCTGTTATTTATGCATTTTGTTGCCGCTTCTGCTTTTCTTATTTGAGTGGCCAGTTATATGGGAATGACAGATTAAAAGAAATGATGTCCATTGCTCAAAATTGTGAGCATTTGATTCTTGTCCCATGAAATCTGTATTGTAATACCACAGAATAGCATTAGTTTATGTGATATGATTTAATTTAATTATCAAACTATTGTATATTTAGGGTTTGATAAATTTTTGTTGGTTGAAGGAAAACTTAACTCGGGGGGAGGAGTAAGAAGAGAGAGGGATGAGATTGAAATGGAGAAATTAGAGATCATTTTCAATTGGTTTTTGTTTCCAAGGGCATCTAATTATTTTCCCCAAATTGAGCATCGTTAATGTCTAAAATCCTAGAGTGGAAATCTAAATCCTAAGCCGTATGGTTTTTACATCCTAAAAGTTAGCAACCCACTAGGGTGAAAAAAAACTTGTCTATCCCAAATTTCTTACACCTTTATCTCTATCTCTATCATCGTGTGGCTCATGATGGATAAGAAAGGGGTATGAAACATGTTAGATGGAAGGTTTACTGAAAAGTGAGGGCTGCAGTTGGATTGACGGAACAAAAAAAATGTACACGAAATCAACCTACACCTAGCAGCACAAGGCACTAGGGAACCTAACTCAATTGAGGTATTTTCTTCAGTTGAGAGGCAAAGCTTCCCACGTTGCATTGGAAAGTTTAGGGGCCCTAAAATTGATTGTCTTGGGATACCAATCGCACAAAAGGAGTGAAATGATTTGCAAATCTGTGATTAGGTTGTTACTTAGGGGATTTGGAGGAATGTACAGTGGAAGAAAGGGCAACGATGAAGCTGAAGCCCTCAAACAAATCCTTATAACCTAAATTAACTGTTCGAAGCAGCTTATGAACTATATTGCAATGTCGAAAAATAAACTAGCCTAGCACCAAAAATAAGAAGAAAAATGACAGGCCACACAACACCTAAATAACTGTTCAAAGTATGGCTGTTGCTTACATTTTGATTTAATAAAATCATACTGTAAGATGAATTTCTGTTCTGCAACATGCTCCGAGATCATTACAAAAAAGTGGGGCAGAAAAGAGAGTTAATTGCTTTTACTTCATAACGTTACAGGTTTTTCCTGCAATCTAAAACATAAAGGAGAAGCAAAATACACAAGGGCAGATTGGAGATTTGAAGATAATAAAGTCTAAAAAGAATGTACAGAAACTACTACTAGGCTATCACCTACCCTAATTAAAATATATATTAAAGCAATTCCAACAAAAAAAATTTCCTTTCCCCAAGATAAGACCAAATCGGTCCTGAGCTCACTGGTCATCAGTCTGAACGCCTCAACATCCGCCGATTGTATTTGGCGGCAGCAACCATGTTGCTGAGGGCAGGCTGGACTTCAGAGTATTTGCGTGTCTTGAGACCACAGTCCGGGTTAACCCAGACCATGTTGTTCTCAAGGACCTTAATGATATTCTTAATTTTGACACAAAGTTCTGTATCAGACGGGATCCTGGGTGAGTGGACATCATAGACACCAGGACCAATGCCAGAACCAAACTTCAGTCCCTCAGGGAGGGCTGAGAGCAGCTTCTCATCTGATTTGGAGTTCTCAATGGTGATAACATCCGCATCCATGTCAATGATCGAGTGAATGATGTCATTGAAATTCGAGTAGCACATGTGGGTGTGGATCTGTCCAAAACAAGAATTCAAGCATTATACTAACGTTTTGATAAAGTAGGCCAATTCATACTATTAATTTGTATTCAGTATATGAGTTTCCGGAAACCATCTCTTTGTATCTGTTAGACAGCCTCGTTAATTCCATTTTATAAATGAATTTTTTATACTGTCAATTGACACATGTTTATTTAAAGTACTTAAAAGATCTAGCACTGAAGTGAAACAAAATATGATCTGACACTGTTGACTTATAGACCGGACCAAATGGTAGAGAAGTGAAAAGGAACCTGGGTAGTATCCTGAACACCACAGTTCGTTATCCTGAAGGAGTGAACAGCCCAACCTAGATAGAGAGCCTGCTCAGCCTTCCTCAAAGGCAAACCTTCTCTTAGAGCAGGCTCATCAATCTGGATTACAGTAATGCCTGCTTTCTCAAGATCCTCAACCTCGTCCTTGATGGCCAAAGCAATCTGATAGCAGGTCTTAAATCTGAAAGCAGGCAGATACCTTGTTTAAAAGCCAGAAAAGAATAACCAAAAAAGATCAGGAAATTGGTATGCTTGTATTCTTACCTGGGCTGGTCATTTCTCACAAAGGACCAGTTCAGAATGGTAACAGGTCCAGTGAGCATGCCCTTAATAGGTCTCTTCGTCATCCCCTGAGCTAGTGAAGACCAGAAGACTGTCATGGGCTTGGGGCGGCTCACATCACCATAGATGATAGGTGGCTTGACACAGCGGGAACCATAAGATTGGACCCACCCATTGGAAGTGAAGGCAAATCCAGATAATTGCTCCCCAAAGTACTCAACCATGTCATTCCTCTGGGTTGGCAATATATTGACAAATATAATCAGGAATCAAAAACCCTCTTTGTACAACAAAAGCATGGCCTAGTTGAACGAACAAGCATTCTATCTATTGAAAGCTCACCTCTGGCTCTCCATGTACCAACACATCAATGTCCAGCTCTTCCTGGAGCTTGACAACTTTGTTTATTTCCTCCTTCATTGCATTGACATAATTTTCCTCAGAGATTCTAGGAAGATGAAGAGAGCAGTTTAATATTTGCAGTAAAAAGAATGAACAGAATTCTGAGGTCAACACAACTTCCAGAACAAGAATGCTCACTTCTTATCCTTGAATTCCCGGCGCACTCTTCTTACATCTATTGTTTGAGGGAAAGATCCAATGGTGGTTGTTGGAAGAATAGGAAGGTTCAGCTTCTTTTGCTGAGCATCTAACCTTGCAGCCACATTTGTGGCCCGACGGAGGTCAGAGCCCTTCAGTGCAGCAGCCTATGCAAGAAAGAATGATAACCCCATAAGTGCAAAATAATCACTTATGGGGCACTTTAAAACAGATAAACATAAAAAACCAAAAAACTTACAGCCTTCTGGACAGCCTCATTCGTCACCTTAGGGGAGGATTTTCTTGAAGCTTGAGCTGCAGCATTGGTGGAGAAAAATGCCTGGAAATGATTAGGTTGTGAGAAGTTCAAAAGTACTACAAATGAAAAGATCCTCAAAGTAACAAAGCTTTAAAGAATTACAGAAAGTTTCCAGTCCCGAATAACACATCTAGTAGGAGATCAATTAAATATGCAGTAATTCACCTGCTTCTATAAATAACTATGTCCACAGCACTGCATAGCATAGTCTTAAATATAGCCAGGAAAACTATTAGCAAATGTCAGAAACTTCAATATTCAAACTGGCACTGGATAAGAAGGTCTTGGGTTTGACCAGATGGAAGAACTTGAGGAGAGGGGGAGAGGGGGAAGGAACTAGCCTCTCTTTGTAATCCACCTCCGAAAAGTAAAAAAGGGGGAAGAGAGAGAGAGAGAGAGAGAGAGAGAGAGAGAGAGAGAGAGAGGACATCAAGATGATCAAGTAAAGTTAATGATTATGTCAATGCAATCAGAAACATTCAGTACTGAAAGATCAAAACAGTATTTTTTGCTCTGTTCGGTGCTCTGAAAGACTCATTTGTTTACATGCTTTATGGATAATATCCCTCCAATATGAAAAATGGTTAAATGGAATGCTCAAATATCTTAGGACTGTCTAAATGATAATCAGAAGGTACATAAGATTTTATTTTATTTTCAAAAAAAATATTAAAAACCATTATCAAATGCAGAAGTTTTAGATTTATAATATTTTTTTATGCCTAAAATTTAAAAAAAAAAACAAGAATAAAAAAAGACTAAAAATTAAATACCTCATCCTTGTGTCCAGACAATGCCTTAGCCAAGGCATTTACTTCAACAACTTTTTGGGCTGCAAATGCAAGCCATGATTTAACCTCTTTATCCAACTCAGTCTCGTTCACTATATCAACTGCAGTGTGTAGAAGAGAGCAGGATGTGGAGACAACGATCTTGTCTGCAGAAAAAACATATTATATTAGATAAAATTACTTACAGCAAACTGAATACATCCATCACTTAATCACTTATCAATAAACCTTTTCCAACAATGCCCTCAAGAGCCTGCAGGGTACAGAGGGAAGATGCAAGATCGTTGGCCCATATATTCCTTCCATCAACCACTCCAGCAAAAAGGTGTTTACCAGAAGGAAATCCATCCTTAATTAAATCAAGGGTCTTTTCTCCACGAACCAGGTCAAACCCATAACCGGTAACACCCTTCAAAGAGGTAAGTGTCTTGTATGCCTCGGCAGTAACATCAGCAAAGTATGTCTCAATCAGAACATTTAAACCAGATAAAGATGATTCTAGCTCTGAGTAGGCACGAGCAAATGCCTGCAATTGGTTAGCATCAAGATCCCAAACAAGGGTGGGCTCATCAAACTGGATCCAGGTAGCACCAGCTGCCTTAAGTTCTGCCACAACCTCCCTGTATGGTTTTGATCATCATTAGAGATATTACAAACACAACTAATATAAAAACATATAAATGTCTATGAAATAGGGGAAGTCAGTTACTTGTAAACTGGAAGAATATAGCGAAGTAGGGATAGAGGGGGAAAGGATTGTTCAGTACCCCTTGCTGGTTTTGATAGCAACAAGTAGGATACAGGTCCTATAAGGACGGGAACAGTATCCAATCCAAGCTGCAATGTATCAAAATATGAATGAATCAACAATTCATACAAATATGGGACATTAAATTGAAAACTAGAAAGGAATTAAGTTAGATGCAGAAAAGTGGGCTAATTCTTTCATAACAAACTATTTAAAATAAAATTACAAAAACTTTGGCATCTCCTTTCAAGACATTATGATAAAAATACATGAAATAAGAAGTCATAGTACTTAAAATGAGATGTTATTCTCAAATTACAAGGCAACATGATAAAGTTATAGACCATAAAGTGTGAGATAGCCCTTAAACAGACTATTCATGGCATTTACGATTCATTCATTTTAGTCGGATCCATTTCAATTTATTTAAATATTAAACATGTGCTTGAAACAAAAGACGAGATCTTAAGATTGAGGAAGACTTACAGCTTTGGCCTCCTTGAATTCATCCACTGCCTTGTGAGAGGCATAAGAGAACCTAATATGTGGCCCCAATTCAGGGACAATGTAATGGCTGCAGAAAAGGATGTGTCATAGGTGTTCCATTGAGACAATTTACAAACACAAACCAAACTCATTGAAATACTTGAAACATGAGCTGCATATTTCACTTACTAGTTGGTGTCAAACCACTTGGTCATTTCCATAGCAGGAACATGTGCATTCCCTCTAGCCATTGAAAAGTAGGTCTCCAAGCCAACCTCGCTGCTTTTCCAACCATATCTAGGGGGTACAGCTCCAAGCATGGCTGTGGTGTCTAACATCTGATCATAGTATGAGAAGGTGTTGCTTGGGATATACTTAATACCAGCATCAGCCAGCTGCTTCCAGATGCATGACCTAAGACCTGCAGCTGCGTTTTGCAATTCCTCGGCACTACTCTTCCCATCCCAGAAAGATTCCAAGGCAAACTTGAGCTCTCTCTTCGGTCCTATGCGGGGAAGACCAACAATGTGGGATGCCATTGCTCTGTTCCACCATACACATGGGTCACAAAACAAAGTTAAAAACTAACCTATTTGTCTTATAAAAACAAAAACAAAAAAGTCAAACAGACCTAAGTGCATATGTTCCTATCAAGTCTACTCAAACAATATAAGTTAAAAGAGAAATACCAACAAATAAAGCAGTTACAGACCATCCATTAAAACAACAAACTTCCACGGCCTTGTTCATTAATTTGCTAAACAAACCCACCATTCAGTTGGAAACATAAGATAATAAAAGAATGAAAACCCATCAAAATAATACAGAACAAACCATGAAATGAGACAGCACATATAGAAAGTGAGAAATGAAAACCCAGAAAACAAGAGCAACAACCTCTGAATTGAATGAAAGTATGAGTGAGAAGGAGACGAGGAGAGGGTAATACCTGGTACTATGGAACTTGAAGTGGTGGGTAAAGCGAAGAAGAGTGGGGCGTTTAGCTGAGAAACAGAGAGACCCATAACAAGGCCCAAAAGTAATCGATGAAACTTGCTTCATTTATACTTGAAGCTACTTTCTGTTCTTCCTCACTCTCTCTCAATATTCTTTTTCCCAACTTTGCAATTAGACTCAAACTAGCTATGGATTATGTAAGGATGATGCGCTATGGCTTTTTTCAAAGCCACCCTGATTCAAGATATTTATTTGGCCTTGTAGAGCATGTAGCTTCTCAAGTCTTCAGCTATCCCCTTTGCCACCCCCTCCCCGCCCAAAAAACCACCCCACCCACCCACGACGCAGCCCAGGCCCTGCTCCTCTCTCTCTGTATATGTTAGCAAAATGTTACTTTTGGTCCCTGTAGTTTGTCATTTTTACTACTGTAACTCCCGCTAGTTCTTGAGGGGCATTTCCGTCCAAAGACAAATGATGGAAAAGAAATAATTCAAAAAAGAAGAAAAGGAGGCATTCAGTTCAGCCCAAGCCAGGGGAAAGGTAGTGGGGCGGAGATGGTGACCTTGGAACGAGACCCAAGCGCGAGACCCAGACGATATGGGAGAAGAGAGAAAGGCAGAGAAGGGGGAGGCAGGCGAAGAGGAGGCGTTCGAGCACTAGAACGATCGAAGGGTTCTCAATTTGAATCTACTTGAACTGGAGCGAGACCCAGACGCCAATGAGGAAATTGGTCTCGACGCAGAGGAAGGTGGCGAGGGCTGCGAGGCTTTTGATTCACATTCGACCAGTAGGCAACTTAGCGCATGGTTTTTGTTTTGATGAATCAAGGTTTTTAATGGAGGGCACTGATGAAACTGGTAGTGTCAAGCAACGACCCAATTCAACAGTTGGCTCATCTCATTTTCAGTTCCTAAACCAAACAGCAATTTAGAGATGCCCAATTTCAGTTTAGCTCATTTTGGGCTGGTGATTTCCTTCCCATTGTGGAGGTCATATGCGCTCCAACAGTGATGTCCCATTGGGCCATCTCCAATCATAGGGCTAAATGTAGTCAGGGCTAAAAATTTAACCCTCCAAAATATTAATTTTTTAAAGAATAATGCAGGGCTAAATTTTTCCATCTCCAGCCATGCAGGGCTATATTTTAGGATCTTTCATATTTTATTATATATATCCAACTATCACATCATCTTACTTTATTATTGGCTTTTAAAAAGCAAATGCATGGGCCCACAAAAATTTGGCATAGACTAAAGGTGGGCTATATGTGGCCTGGTTGAAGGGCTAAAGGGCCAAATATGGCCCTTCAAATATGACCAAAATTTTATTTAGCCCATGGCTGGAGATGGGTTTTGCATTATTTTAGGGCTATATTTGGGATATAGCCCATGACTGGAGATGGCCTTAGGCCTTGTTGGTTGGACTGGACTGGATTGGATATTTTCAATTAAAATAAACACGGGTTCTAGCCATTTTTTGGCGAGTTTAAGTGTGTCTTAAACTGGATATGGGCATGGGATCCATGTCCCAAATAACTATGGCTCTAGAACCCAAGCCCATATGTGGGTTTAGAATCCAGAGCTTTTCCAAGCAAGCATCTTCTCTCTTCTCTTGGCAAGACCGAGCACGCCTCTTCTCTCAGCGAGACCAAGCACGCCTCTTCTCAAGTTCTTCTCTCCTCTCTCTTCCCCTCTCTCCTCTCTATTCTCCTCTTCTTTGATAATTTGAAATAACTCATTTTTCGATTTTGTTGTTAGATATTGAGATGTGTTGATGATGTTGAGTGCTTTGATTTTATTTTTTTTTGGATTTGATTTCTTTTGATTGAAGATCTTTTCGGGTTTTTTTTTTCCTTTTCATTGAAGATTTTTTCAGATCTAGTATTGGGGTTCCATAATTTGCATAATTCCTTCTTCTTCTTTTTTTTCTTCTGAGTGTTGATTTTCAGTTTGTGTTTAACTAAATTATGATTCCATTGATTTTTTTTCTTTTGTTTCAAATTACAATTTGTTTTTGGCTAACTACAATTTATTTCTCTCTTGTAATTATCTTCTTGTAAAATTGAAATAATAGAAAAAGGGTTCTAATTATAAATAATTAAAAAAAAAAAAAAAGAGATGATTTTTTGCTGATAAAGAAAGATACTGGAAAAAATTTGACAAAGCTGAGAATTTTTTTTAATTATTATTTTTTAATCTTGATAAGAGTTATCTTCTTCGTTTGATTAGGATTTTGCATACGATTATAGTCTTTTTGCAAAATTTGAGGGGTTTTCTTCGATCCGAGGAAAAGAGTAGGAATATTGTTAATAAAAAAAATTAAAATAAAATTTTGATTTATTAAAAGAGATAAAGTTAATTCCAGTATGTTGTTTGGTGCAAGAATGAGTAGGACATGACTCAAAACCTAGCTAGTCCAAGCCAGCCCAATCCAATACTTCAAAGCCCATTATAACCAGTCTAAGCCAGCCCACCAAACGAGGCCTTAGGATTCTTAGCTGGGGATATAGCTAAGGCTATGGTTTGGGATCAATCTCTCTCTCTCTCTCTCTCTCTCTCTCTTTATTATTTGTTTCCATCCTTTATCTTTGGATTGAAATGCCCTTCAACAACCAACATGAGGTAGTCTATTTTGACATAAATAAGAATTTATCCTTGAATTGCTTAAATTGAAAACCACAAGGACAAAATTGATCAAATTGAAACGACAGGGACCAAAGTGATAAAAGTGGCAAACCGTAGGGACCAAAAGTGACTTTTTGCCTTTCTCATATTTGGGTGCAATTAGAAAAATAAAAAATAGAAAAAATTCAAGACTTTTGTGTCTCTCTATTTCTCATATATGTTTGGTGGTAACGAGGGGCAGAGAGGCAGTGGGTGTCTTTCATATGCTTGTTTGGGTACTGGTCATGGCTGAGTGTTTTAGTAGTTTTGGGGAGAAGTGTGGAGGTATAACAAGCATTGTGTGGCGGCTGTCCTGTTGGCCGAGCCGAGCACATATATTGGAGATCATTTTCCTTCTCTTTAAGCATGGTGAGGCATCATGGAGATAGTGTGGCAGACTTGAGTTCATATATAAAGATAGTAAGGCTGAGCTGAGCACATATATTGGAGATAATTTTCCTTCTCTTTAAGCATGGGGAGGCATCTTGGAGGTAGTGTGGCTGAGCTTAGTTCATATATAAAGATAGTAAGGCCTAGTAGAGCACATATATTGGAGATAATTTTCCTTCTCTTTACGCATGGCGAGGCATTTTGGAGATAGTGTGGCTGAGCCGAACTCATATATAAAGATAGTAAGGCCGAGCTGAGCATATATATGGAGCTAGTAAGGCCAAGGCAAGCACATATATTGGAGATAACTTTCCTTCTCTTTAAGCATGGCGAGGCATCTTGGAGATAGTGTGGCCGAGCCGAGTTCATATATAAAGATAGTAAGGTCGATCCGAGCATATATATGAAGATATTAAGGTCGAGCCGAGCACACATATAGAGATAATAAGGCCGAGCCGAGCACATATCACATGATTTTGTGATGATGGTGTTGTATTTGATGACAATGTATGCCATGTCATAATGGCGATGTATGTCATGTCATGGTTGACATGTATGCCATGAAATGACGGCGATGTATGCCATGTAATGATGGCGATGTATGCCATGCTATAATGGCGATGTATGTTGTGTCATGACGGCGATGTATGTTGTGTCATGACGGCGATGTATGCCATGTAATGATGGCGATGTAATGGAGTTGTATGTCATGTCATGGTGGCGATGTAATGTAGATGTATATATGTTATGACATGATGGTACGATGATAATGCACACTAGTTGGTAATTTAGATAATAATAGGTATGTGTAATCCCTTACTTGCGTTGAGATAGTCATCACCCAAGCCGAGTTGAGCACATATATGGAGAATTTTCCTTCTCTTTAAGCATGGCGGGACATATTGGAGATGGTGCGGCCGATATACATAGTGTCCCCCAAGCCCCCAAGTTCTTAGTTAAGAACTTGTTATCGACTGGGAACTTCAAAGTAAAACCATTATTGGTCGAGCAGATCAACTTATGCCTTGGTAGGGAGAGCTTTTGTTTCTTGGAGAATTAACCAAGGTGGTTAGTCATGCAACGTGGTAGTCGACCATGCTAGGTGGCAAAGTGATGAATGACCATACAAGTGCTCAAGTTATCCATGTGAGTAATACGACATGCAGATTGAGCATGCAAGGTGGTCGGGTCGGTCATGCGACCTGGTGGATGGCCATGCAAGGTGGTCAGGTCGGCCGTTCGACGTGGTAGATGACTATGCAAGGTGGTCAAGTCGGTCGTCCGACGTTGTAGATGACCATGCAAGGGGGTCGGGTCAGTCGTTCAACATTTTAGATGACCATGCAAGGTGGTCAAGTCGATCGTTTGACATGATAGATGACTATGCAAGGTGGTCGGGTCAGTTGTTCGACATTATAGATGACCTTGCAAGGTGGTCGGGTCAGTCGTTCGACTTGATAGATGACCATGCAAGGTGGTCGGGTCTGTCGTTTAACATTGTAGATGACTATGCAAGGTGATCGGGTCGGTCGTTCGATGTGATAGACGACCATGCAAGGTGGTCGGGTCAATCGTTCGACATTGTAGATGACCATGCAAGGTGGTTTCTAATGGTTGACGAACCAAGTTTGGTTCTCATCCTTTCTACCAATATGGCTGCTGACTTGGATTGAGAAATAAGGGAGGACTATAACTCGTGAGAGAGGAAAATAAGAGGGGGAGCCCCGTGGGTGCTCTGAGCATGTTTTGCTTCAGATTTTAGCATAGAGCTGCTGGTATGGATGAGCCTCACAGTGGAGAGAGAGTTTCACTGTGAAGGAGAGAAATGAGAACGACATAGACTGAATTGTGTCAGTTCCCACATACTGCGCCAAATGTTAATGGGTGAATTTGTACATAACGAATTAAGACATAATCACATATAACACAAGTGTTTGAGTGGTTCATCCATAATGGGGCTACATCCACTATAGTTTATAGCTTTGTATTTGTATTTGTATTTGTTTGTACATGAGAGAGATATAGGGAGAGAGGCTTGAGAGCTCTAGTAGAAGAGAAATAGAGAGCTTGGGAGAGCTTTGGACAGCTCTTGGAGAAGTGGCAGCTGCTAATCCTTTGCTTGGAGGTGGTAAGCTCCCTTTTGTAGTCCAAGTAGTGGTAGAGAATGCATGGCTCTCCTTAATTTGGGGATTCTACATGACCTCCTTTTGATTTGGGAGCCTTGGACATTGAGAAGGCATGGGAGGGGGCATGGCTAGCTATTCCTTGTTTGGTGGGAAGTGAGGTATGACCATAGTCTGAAATATCGATAATATCGATGAAATATCGAGGATATTTCGGTTTTTTCAAATCACGGATATTTCGGAACATATCCATGTACATATCGTATAAATATCGACAATATCAACGATAATATCGGAAATTATCGATGTCGATAATTTCGCTCACACTTCAGCAATATTTTGTCAAAATATCGATGTAATATCGCCAAAATATTGAAAATATCGAAAATATCAATGTAAAGGAAAAAAAAAAGAAGAAAAAAAGAGAAAAAAAAGGGAGAAAAAAAACACAAAGGGGATTTGAACCCCTCCCATTTTACTCCTCCAACACCTTAACCACCATATCACTTATGTTTTTGTGATAATATGCTAAAATATTTATATTTATATGGGTGGCATGTTAACAATTACATGCAAAACTATTCTGGGGATTTATCATTTGATGACTACTCTTCACAATACACTTACTCTACACATAGAGATGATGAAGATAGTGAAAAATTTGAACCTCATAGGAACTCTATGTGGTACTAAGTCACTCATGTATCTTATCATGCAATATATAAAGTGTAAAATATTGTAGTAAATCATTATATATAAATGATTATGGTGTGTTTAATCTTTTTTCATTAATTACTACATATTTTCTACACTCACAGTGTTTGCCAGCTCGTTGTATAATCAACTTAAATCAGTTAAATCCATCATGCAATGCATTTCCTTCTATTTTTTTGTGATAAACTAATAGATAATTGACTAAATAAACATTCTCCAAAGTTTCAATAAGAATTTCCAAGTTTTTCTTACAATTTCCGTGGTTTTTATTCAATTTTTAATGATATCAATAATATCCCGATATTTCGATCCAAATTTCCGTATTTTTGGACTACCGATATTTCTGATATCATCGATCGATATTTTAGACCTTGTGTATGATCCAATATTGTTTGCATGTCATGGAATTATGTGGCAAAGGCTAATAAAAAACAATTTGCTAAGATGTCAAGTTGTCATCATTCTCCTCCACTGCTCTTGATTCCTACTGGCAATAAAAATATGTGGAGAGTATACAACGCCATGGATGATAAGCTACTGGATTTGCAAGTAAGAGTGCCAAATAAGAGATTTTGTGGGTCTTCCAAAGGTTGGTTAATAGCCGTGGACAAGAATTTTGCAATAACCATAATAAATTCATTCTTCAGGGTCATAGGGATGAGAAAGAAAGAAAACTCAACCATTCGTCTTCCTCAATTAACTCTTCCAGATTGGATGGACAAAGAGGCATGGGCTAAGATTGTAACAATTATGTTTTCAAGGCTGCAATTTCAACGGACCCAATATTAAATGCAAACGAATGCATTGTTACTCTCATAGTCGAGGATAGATGTTAATTAGCATTTATTAGACTTGGCAAAGACACAACGTGGACTTTTGTTGATGAAAGGTATACGCTGATTCAAGAAGTTGTCTCCATTGAGAATAAATTTTATGCTGTCGATTTTTGGACCAAACTGTTATATTTTGATATTACTACTCAGTCATACTCAAATATAAAGATTAGTGCACAAGAGATGAAACAACTAATGTTATACAGAAGGAATGCATATATTGTGAATTTAAACGACGGGGAATTTATAATGGTCATAAGGTATTTTGATTTTGATCATGAAGCCTGCACACGCGAGACAACAAACTTCAAGGTTTTCAAATTGGATTTTGGAAAATGCAAGTGGATTCAGAAAAAGACATTGGGTGATGCTGCTATCTTTTTGGGTGATAACTCTACAATATCTGTGTTGGCTCCAGCATATTCAGGATGTCAGCCAAATTGCATATACTTCAACTTTGATCGAGAAAAAACACAAAATTACTCAATCAAAGCTCATGATTTTGGGGTGTATAACATCAAAGATCAGAGCTTTTCACAGCCTTGCGCGACTGATGCCATGACCCTACTGAGGATGGCCGATCGACCACCAATTTGGGTTCTCCCAACTTTTCAACTGTAAAGAGCTTTTTCTATCTCTCCTTACTAATTTTTCTTACATTGTAGCTGGAAGATTTTCAAAATATTTGGATATTTAAAAACCTCTGTGTTACTGCAATCATCCTCAAATCGAAGCTTTTCGCAACTTTACAACACACATATGCCATGACCTTAATGAAGATGGTCAATCGACCCCCAATTTGGATTGTGCCAATCCTTCAATTGTAAAAAGCTAGCTTACTCTTCTCATATTATTTCTCTTACATTGTACTTGAAGATTTTAAAGGTATTTTGTTTACTTAAGCTTGTTATGCGTGGGGTCATTAGGCCCCAACTCAAGACCACACACATAACAAACGCAAGACGAGCCGAGTTGGTTGTTTGGCTAGCAAGAAAATTCATCCGCAAGAAATCTAGTCTACAATAGTATCTAAATTCAAACGCTCATGCATGCATTTCATATAATTATCATCAAATCAAACAGCTGTTGACAGATAACCGATATAGGTATAGCAATTAAAAGCCATCATCAGCCAAATCCAAGAACACATAGGCATAGAAGAATTCAGCATGTTCAAGCAAATTCAACAATTCATCATTGACTTATAAACCAAATAGACAAATTCAGAATTTTTTTGAACAAGAACCTATACTAAACTGAAGTAGATAGATCTTCAGAAATGACGACAGCGCCGAAACTCCGAAGCCGAAACTCCCAAGTCCCCCAACCTCCGCCATCTCATGAACGCTCATTTTAGTTGTGGCCACCACATTTCTACAACAAGGAAAGCCAAATACTAGTGTTAATTAAAATTTCAAAGTTAAACTTATAATTTTCAAAATTTGAAATTAATCTAGTATCACCTTGCTATTCTTGGCATAATCCACAGCTGTGAAGAAATGAGCCTTACAGGTGAAGCATATAATGGTGTTATTCTTATGGACCTTGTTGGAGTGATCCTCAAATTCACCGATTGTATGAAATGAACGGATGTAGTTGTTGCATGGAAACAATTCTTTTTCCCTACCCATTTTCCTCTCTCTCTTGCTATTTCCTAGGTTTGCTCTCATTTGGGGACTGAGAAAATGAGGGTTCGGTTAAGTGATAATGCTATGTTTATATAGTGGTAGCCTAGCCGAAAAGAATGAAGAGTGGCGCTCTGTTTTTTTGGCTGGCCATTTTGTTTTTGTGGGTAAAATTATAGATTTACATTTTTATTATTTTTTATTTTTAAAAACAAAATGAAACCTTGTTGTAAATATATTTAAGTGTTTTTTTATTTTAGGGTGTGCGCCTGTTGGAGGTGTGAAGATCTTGGGGGAGAGGCGGTGGACGCCAGTCTCCGGCAGCGGAGACACCGAGTCCATCGACAATGCCGCCGTTTGACACGTCTGACTTATTTTGGGTATGTGTCTCTCGTATTTTGTATGTAATTTGAGACGTTGTTGTGAGCTTGATGCATCAGTAATTAAACATTGACTATGATGCTTTGGAAACCATATGTTATATATGGTAGGTGGTATCTCCTGCTTTTATTGAGAGGCACTGCCCATTATTGTTATGGTGTCTTGCATGCATCTTACACTAAATAATATATTGTTTTAATATGTTATATACTCCTTATTCATACATAATTTTCTGTTATATACTCCCTTAAATATTTAAGCTAAACGCACATGTACATTAACATACAGCTATAACATAGTTTGCTTAATTTGACAGATTGGTTCTGATTTCATTAATAGACAACTGCAAATGTGTGAAGTCTCACCCTTTTATGTAATTACAAAGCTTTGACGAAGTATAAGATTAATCACTTGGTTATTGATTTTGGCAAGTGATTCTTGTTTGTGCTCAAAACTGGATGACCAATAGTGGGCATAAACTTAGATATGTGATGTGAAGGATATAGATAAAGGTGTGCTCATAAGTTTGAGCATGCTATGTTTTTTCACTCGTCATTTTGCTTTTATGGGTAAAATTGTAAGTTCACTTTTTTTATAATTATTTTTTTTAACAAAATGTAACGTGTGTTTGAATACATTTAAGCTTGCTAATGTTCTTGTTTGGTAGGTGATTCTTGTTTGTGCTCAAAACTGGATGACCAATAGTGGGCCTAAACTTAGATATGTGGTGTGATGGATATGGATGAAGGTGTGCTCATAAGTTTGAGCATGTTGTGTTTTTTCGCTCGTCATTTTGCTTTTATGGGTAAAATTGTAAGTTCACTTTTATTTATTTATTTATTTTTTCACAACATGAAACGTGCATCTGAATATATTCAAGCTTGCTGATGTTCTTGTTTGGCAGGTGATTCTTGTTTGTGCTCAAAACTGGATGACCAATAGTGGGACTAAACTTAGATATGTGATGTGATGGATATGGATGAAGGTGAGGACCTTTGATAAGTTTGAGCATTTGGTAGGCAAGTGATCGCCTCAGGTATGTGATGATAGAAGGAAAGTAAACATGCATACATAAGACAAATGTACGTGGTTCACCCTAATGAATGAGCTACGTCCACAGATATGCTGTCATTATAATAATGTATTTATACATTGTACAAGGGGATAGACCCAAAGAGAAAGGAAGAAGGCTGAAGGTTGAAGGTCTAGGATCATGCAGAAGTCCAAAGATCCAAGGACCATGAAATGGGTTCATAGGTCAACCCATGAGAGTCGAATGAGCAATATAAAGCCCCAATGAGCCAAGTCCGGGTCCAAAAGTACTAGTCCCTTTCTTGAAGGAGAAAGGTCTCCTTTTATAGGTGAGGGGAGTTCTTTCCTCTTGGGTTTTGTCTATGTGGGAGTCTTTCCTCTTGCTTGGAATGGCTTGGGAGTGCTTGGCCAGATATTATACAAACATGACTCCCCTAAGTTCCAAATAATGAGGTACTTCTTGATTGCAGACTTATAGTCTTCAATGCATTAGCCGAGCAACACTTCAAATTTGCTTCAATGTAGCATAGTGCACCATCTCCAATCCGCTACAGGTAAACTGTAGACGACATCGTGTTGCGGGACGCGTTGCCGAATGGCATTATAACACACTGTAGGACATGGTATCAACAACACAACACACCGTCGGGCATGATGTTGATGGAATCGCAATGCGTTGTAGGGGTGGTGCTGACATTGCCACTCGCTGGGGTCGTGATACCAACAACATTATGACCTGTTGGAACGATGCCGTTTGACATGCTCCCACTAGTGAGACATTTTGGTGTTGCATGGATGATGATGATGATGTTGTTGGTGTAGGTAGGGAAGTGTTACCTAGGGTGTCATTCGACAATTGGTGATGTGTCGTTTGGGAATTGGGGTGTTGCCCAGAGATTGAGGGTGTCATTTGGGAATTAGGGTGTTTACCAGAGGTGCGGGACTTATAAAGCAAGCACAAAAGAATTCAACTAAACAACAAACCCATTTTTCTTACCTTGGGAGAGAAGAAGGGGAAATTAAAATTGCAACATAAGAAAGAGAAAGAACATGAGATTTTTGGATGCAGGGATTTTACTCAAACCTTTCAATCAAAGAAAAACGTGCAAACCCATTACAAAATCCACAAAGTCCAAATTAAGAAGGGGAAGAGCAAGATATACACATCATGCAATGTCTACTTCAAAACCATTGTTGATTATAAGAATCATTTTCTAGCTGAGAAAGACACAATATGATTTTTTTTTTCATTTTTTTAAATTTTATTTAATAATTCGTACTCTACCTCTACACTTGATGTAGTGCTTTGGTGTGCTCAAGAAGAAGTACAAGAAGAAAGGTCTAGATGTGAAGAATGATAAGAAAGAGGAGAATTAATATGTGATGTTTGATGCATTTTTCATCTTTATACTTTAACCATCTATACTATGTTTGTAACATGAGTGAAAAGATGTTTTTGCTTTGCTTGCTATATTAATTGTTGGATTTGTGCTCTGTTTGTTAACATGAGTTATATGATAATATGAACTTAGTTTCATTTTGTGTGAAAAATTCTGATATCATGATTAATTGTTTGTGGTATTATTTTACATTTGCTAGATGTTATTACTTCCATGAAAAATGTATATTCCATACTGTAAATTTTATGGGAAATTTTTTTCCTCAGAAACAAACATCTCTTGCCATTATCGTCCGTACATCACGTTTTCTCGATGCCTAGGCTAAGGCGGTGGTAGAGAAGAGAGAGTGAGAGAAGGAGGGACGAGTGTGATTTGGCGTATGGTTGTGGAGCATAAAATTAAGAAAAGGTTGCCCATCTATTAATAAAATATGTATCTTCCAAATTGAATAATAATATGGGAAGAATGAGAAATATTGCACTTATCTTTTGGCATAGTAGCATTGGGATGATCTGAATGCATTTTCCTCCACATGGTCATGGGCCCATCTCCATTTGCTAAAGTGTGATGAATTGGTGGTGAGGTTTGATGCATTTTCCATCTTTGAAAATAAACCGCTTCATGGACGATGCCAAAACTCCGAAGTCGGAACTCCTAAGTCACCAAACACTACAAGTGTTAATTAAAGTTATTAATTTCAAAGTTAAACTTATCATTTTGAAATGAATCAAGTGAGTGTTTAAATTTCAACTCACGCACACAGGGGTTCGAACCCCTCCCCCTATCCAAGTTCTGAGCCACTTAACCACCACGATGCTCCTCACTTTGTGATTAGCACCTTTGGAATCTTATATTTATAACTCTTCCAAGCTGTTTCTCAAAATAGAAAATAATTACTTATTGTTTGTAGGGGCCTTTTTCTTCCGGCAGCAAGTGGGCTGGGCTGCTGTAAAGAGCAATATGATGCAAGTGTCCCCTTTGTGTCCGAGTTCGAAGATTAAGCCCCAAAGATGTCTCGAAAGGGTGATGACGCCTTAGGAAACTCTTTGGTTACCTTCACCAATGAAAACAACAACAAATTACAGATAAATCTTCTAGCTTTGCATGAGAAGATTATGGCATGGGAGCAAAATTATCATGGGTTTAGTACTTGAGGAGAGAGGGCTGTGAGTTCCTATCAGAGACAGAGGTTCTAAGGGAAAGAGAAAGTGATTCTAAGGAGGTTTGATGAAGGGGGAGAAGGATGGTGAAGAATTGTGGGTAATCTTAGCAGTTTCTGGCAGCTTGACGGTGACTCTGTCAAAGCTATGCCAATATGCCAGAACAGGGGAAATAGGGGAAATGGGCAAGGATAGCACGAAAATTACTGGGTTTGCATGTGAGAGAGGAAGCTTGCTCTCTGAAGGTTGTGGGTTGTGTTGTGTTGGGTAGAAGAGGCCCTATTTATAGTTGCTGGGGTTTGTCCTTCTCTAAGAAACCCTAATGGTTTCTTCCCCATCTAGCTAAGCTTTCCTCTTTCTTTCTCCTCCTCCCTCTTGACTTACCTTATGGTGGCAAAATCAACTCCGCCCCTTCCCACAAAATCTGGGATTTTTGGGAGCTCAAAGCTCCTTCCCGCGGCTGCTTTAAAGTAGGGCCTCCATTTTCACCCATCTTTTTTCTCTTCTTTCTTCCTTTTTCCATGGCCAAATCTGATGAAGGAAAGAAAATAGGTATGTATGCTGGTTCAAGGGATGGCATCCTTCCTTGCGTGCTAATATCCTTTGGTTCCTTGAAGGAATTTTACTTGGAACTTGCTCCCTGGCCTCTAAGCATCCCTTCACGTGTGGACTCCCCAAGCTCCTTCGTGATTTTCTCTTCCAGCTGAGTGCCAAGACTTGCGCTGCCTCTTTATTCTAATTTCATAGGCTTTTTTAAGACCACCACATGATTCATCCAATGGGTGGGATAATATGATCGAGTGTTGGGCCTTTTAGTTGGCTTATTCTAATTGGAGCAATGAGCTATTGTGGTTGGGTTATTCTAATTGGAGCAATGGGGCTATTGTGGTTGGGTTATTTTAGTTGGGGCAATGGGCTACTCTCTCTCTTTTGCTTACCCATGTTTGGGCCTAAAAAATGGGCTTGAGTCCCGAGGCCCCCAAGCGACCCGAGACTTCCATTTCTTGACCTATCGATGGGCCCCATGATAACTTGTTACCATTCATACCACAACCCACTCAACCAAGCCCGGGGCATTTGAGTGGCTTGAGCC